>VDFB02271358.1:1002805822-1002820367 GCA_007258455.2 Sequoia sempervirens
AATATCCTGAAACAATATACATGAAATATAACTTAAAGTATAAGAAAGTAAATTTCCATATATAGTTTCCCTAGTAGAGAAAGAGAAAATGAAAGAGTTTAGAAAAATGCATTCCAAAAGTCATTGCAAAAAGAAAGAGTTCACAAGCTCATTCATTGCAAAATTCAAGCCATTTGGCGCTCTCCAAATTTGGTGAGTGCAATATGGCCTATTATGGGTTTGTTTTGCAATTTGGCACCAAAATTGTGTCACAGATCCATGCACTTACCCTTCATAGCCCACGTCCTCTAAGAACACAAATCGAGGAAAATTTCAATTTCCCTCATCTGTAATCTAATCCCTCAAAAAGTCATTTCGAGCAGTCAAGCTTTTTTCTTTTTGAAATTTTGCAAAAGAGAAAATTTTAGGAGTTAGTCATTTTTTTGTGAACATGCAATGTTGCTAAATTACATGTTTGGGGCGAATGCATCTAAGGATGTAGTTGCAGGAAAATTCCTCACGACTGCACTCCTATAGCCACATGTGGTCACTAATACCATTTTTAATGAGGCTTACTATTGATTTAAATTTGTTTTAATCTTCATTCTTCACCATTCATCCTTTGTATGTTGTCTCTCGAGTGCCCTCTACCTTGTTGCTCGATTCCAACATTTGTGTTGGGGTTTCAAGCAGATTCAATTGGGTTTTTTGTCACCATTTTCCTTGGTTTTTGAAGTATGTATGTTATTTTCGTTTACCTTTGCTTCCTTTTCACCTTTTTAGGCATAAACTATTTAGGTTTATGTGGGATTTGATTAGGGTTTTATTTTTGTTTATCATCTTTTTTATTTTTGTTTAGGGTTTTTATGTATTTATGTCTACGTTTTACTTCCTAAGTCTTAGCTTAGGGTTACCCGTGATTGGTATTATGTGTTGTTTAGAGTCCAAACCCTAAAAACACCCAAAGATTAAAAACCCTGCAATATTTTGTGTTCACCATCCATTGTACACCCTCATCCTACCATTCATTCAAAACATTGCATCATTCTTGAGGTAATGCAGAGTTTTTATCTTGCATGACATCAAAACAAGTCACAATAGTAGAGTGTAGGTTGCATTTAAAATTACCAACACCATTACCATTACTTATCATTCATGCACTTGCGGGAAATTTTTCCGCTTTAACATATCATTTACCCATGTATATGTTGTTTGGGTTTTAAACCCCAACCAGAATAAACTTGAACTACACCTTCATTATGTACTTTAGGTTTCAAAACCTGAACTACATAATACCACAATCACTTGTGTTGGTCAAGGAATTTTCCTAGATCGACATTTCATAAGGACCCTCATAATGCACATCGAGAAAAATTTCCTGATGTGCATATACTTTTCACATTACCTTGTGCACTTCAAGGTATTTTTTCTGAAGTGTATAACCTTGAACTACCAAAGTGTAGGTCATGGAAAATTTCTAGACCTGCACCATATGTGACATAGCCTTATGTAGGTCAGGAAATTTTCTCCAACCTATACCAAGCTATTCAACCCCAAACTGAATTCCAAAATTTTTCCCCAAACTGCATCTTTTTGTTTAAACCTTATACAAAGGCAGAGAATTTCTTTGAACTTGCATCCAATGCTAAATTACTCATGTAGTTTATTTAATTTTCTTTGAACTACACATCAATGCATCATAAATGTACAAGTGCATAATTTCTCTGACATTGCACAAAACTTGAAAAATTCTCTAACACTGGGGAATATTGAAACTTCATGAACTTGTAGCTTCATTTCCAATGTTAGATCCTTCACCAAAGAAGAATAACATGAAGTATCAATATCAAGGGGTAATTCCAAACACATCTATGGAGTCCAATGATGATTAGATTAGGGACACTAAAATTGGGCATGTGGATATGTTCGAGTTCCTAAAGAGAGTGAATAAGTAGCTGGTTGATGCAAGCATGAGGTGTGTTGATGAGAGTAGTATTCACTTAGTAGCCTCATTTCTAGTGTCAACACACAACCCAAAATTTGTTCTAGTAGCAACAACACATTTCCATAAAGAAACTAAAAGTGTCAAAGATACAGATGAGAATGTGCTCATAAGATTGGACAAATAATTCTTTGACAATATTTTCTTGTGTCCAAGTATTGATGAATATGTTGACCTCACTATGGAGGACTCACAAGCCTATTATGATAAAAATTCAAATAAGTGTATTAAGAACATCAATACAAGATGGCTCAAGAATGCTAGGCCTACCATTGCAAGGTGGCCTAAGAATATCCACATAAGTGAGTTCATGAAAGAAGTGATTGACTTGATAACTCTTCTTAGTAGAGTTAAAGGATTGCTAACTTCTCATACCTTTTAGGAGTGAATGTATCAATGCATTCACGTCATAAGGAAAGGAAATTAATTTCTTTTTTTGGGAAAGCTGATCTGTGATGCCATCTGTGAGTAGTTTTCAAAGGTTTCTACTTCTTTGAAGTTCTATATGACTTCTTATCCAATCTATGTTGCTGCCTCAATGAGGAAATTCCCAAGGTTGTCTTTGGAGGGTGACAGGCAGAGAATTCTTGTATATGAGTACTACCCTCAATTGACTCTAAAGCAGAGCCTCAAGCATTTCAAGACAATCAATGATGTATTTTCTATTCATACTTGTATATATTTCATAAGGATATTGAGAAGAAAAGAGTATAAGACGAGGTATGGGAGATGCTCAAGAAGTTTGGTTGCATGTTCGTACAATTTCCCACCTTTACATATATCAAAGTTTGATGTTTTGACAAATATCCATATATGCTCCCTAGATATCCTAGTGACAAGATTATCCTCATGGAGCTACAAATCTATAGGAGAAGTCATGGAAATGCATTAAAGTCATCCTTGAACCCTAAAACTTATGCCTCATAGTTGAGGGTAGATGTGCATTAATGACATTGTTGAACAAAAAATGTGCCAAAAACATGGATCTTCAGGGCATTGGGCCCAAAAATTTTCCCTCTACAAGCCTTGGAATTAAATGGTGTTGAGCCCTAAAAAATTCATAATAGTAATCCCACCGAGTTATTCCTGAACTATCATAAGGTTGCACTAAACTTCACCACATAGACCTTTACCACTATATACTACAAGCTATTGCCATACCGCAGACCCTCCAACTGACCATTGTGGGGTCACAGGTTATTGCTATACTGTAGCCTACTGCCATACCATAGACCTTCCAATTGACCATTGTGGGGTTTCGGGATACCGCTATATCACATCCTACCACCATACCACATACCTTCTAACTGACCATTGTGGGGTAGTGACTATTCCCTGCAGTACTGCGAGCTTGGAAGAAGGAAACCAAAGAGTGTGAAGAAGAAAGGAAGCAATCAAGATCCGAGCCAATGAGATACCTCTTACTAAAGAAAGGTAAGAGGTAAAAGGGAAGACCGAAGGTCAAAACCTAAGACCTCGACACTTAGTCTATTCTAGAAGAAAAGAGTGAAAGTGAGGGAGAAGGAAGAAGAAGATGAAAGGCCCAAAGAAGAGAGATATTTTAGAGGTTAGACCTTAGACCGTTGGAGGTTGAAGGTTGAACCATCGAGTGATGGTTGATGAAGGGAGTGGAAGAAGGTAAAAGGGAAGGTTGAAGCCTGACTCTCAGAAACTTGACACTTAGTCAAATTTTGAGAAAAGCCAAGATGAGCTTTAGTGGTTGGAGGTAAGGCCGAAGGCCAAAATAATTAGAAGAAAAAGGCAAGGAAGGAAGAAGGAGCAGGAGCGATAGAGAAGGAGAAGGAAAGCATGAGGGTAAGCAAGTAAGGGATAGGCTGAAACCCCACAAATTTGGGACTTAGTCAATTTTAGGAACCCCTAAGGAAAATTCATGCAAGATTGCCCATGTAGGATCACTTAGATTGAATATCAATGATGGGCCATATAAGAGTAGCGTGAAATGTCAACAAGTACCTAAGTTTATTTTCAAAATGATAGGAGACAAGAGTAAAGTACAAGAAGGGACATCCACTCATGGTGAAGAACAAGGAGAGGAAAATCTAGCTGAAGAAACAAAAGTTCATCTCCAGTCTCTTTGTCCTTTGAGTCTCCACCAAAAGATTTCCCTATCTCTTCCTCTTCTATAATTACTACGTTACCAAGTCCCACTCCTCCTCTAGTTACAAGTGAAGAATCTTTTCCTACTATTTCCACCATTTCTATTACTATTACTATGTCAATTCAGTCAATTCATTCTTTGCAACTAGTGGGTCAATTTTTTAGAGTCCTTGTAATAATATTGAACTTTTTTTTGGCCCATTATCTTCTTTTCCTATTTTTTCTTCAACTATTTTTGATGCGTCCACAAGATATGATTTTGATAAATTCATGTCTGAATCCTTACATAATGTATCTGTAGACATGCAAAATTAACATTATGCATTCGATCAGATTCAGTCAAATTAGGTCTCACATTAGGCCCATTCATCACTTTCATCCATTCATTAAATAATCTCATTTCCTAAGGTCATTTATCAAATAAACATTATCATCAACCTTTTAATAAATCAAACATCATCACTTTAATTAAATAGATCAAACATTTATTTAATTAAATCCATATTTCATCCTTTTCTGATTTAAATAAATCAAATATTTAAATCCTAAAGGTCAACTCACCTAATTAGCATTAAATCAGCATAATCATCATCTATTTAATCTAACCATGATTAAATGCTAATCTCACCCACTTGCATTCTCTAGATCTAGCCACTTGCACATATAAATCAATTTATTGATTTATTTAATCCAAGATTTTCCATCAACATGGCATTTATGGGGAATATTCCCTCAATTTTGAATTCAAAGGCAAGTTGATTTGTCCCTCCAACAGTGCATTTATTGCTCATTTTCTTGTCCCCACTTAGCATTTACTCTCAAATTTGAATTCAAATTCTCCCTCTCATGGGCACTCTTCCCAAATCTTGCACAACCATTGACCACTCACCACTTGACAAGTGTCATCTTCTCATTGGAGGATCTTTAGTCCCACATTCACCATCTTGTCCAATCTCTCATCAAGAAAATCTATAAAAGAAGGCTTAATCTTCATTCATGGGATCCACAATTTTATGCAAGGTTACTCTCTTGGTTTGAGAAATAATCTTGTTCTTCATCTCCATTGCAATACATCATCATTTAGCTATTGATCAAGGGTTGGGAAAGGGTCACTAGCACATGTGACACCAATCCAACATGGAATAGGTGATTATCATGCTTTTGAAATGTCTTCTTGATGTTGTTTTTGTTACTTGTGGCATTTCTTTAGCATAGGTATTTTATTTCATGGAGGTATTTGCAGATTTGTGTGTTTAGACTAACCTTTCTAATAAGTATTTGAAGTTGGTCTTACATGCAGATTTAGGGTACTTCATATGGCGCTAGAGGGAGGGCAGGTTTATTAATAGTTGTTCAACATTCAATAATTGTTTCCAGCAATTGACATTTACATACGTTCATGCAATCACGAAAATATCTTGCATTAACATTTGTTTGTTGTTTTTAGATCAATTATTGGTATGAGAGATAGTTGAGTTCTTCGTTTAAATGCCATATCATTGCTCTCAGCCACTTCTAGAAACATGTTGAAGATATCATTTTAACAATGCTTCATTTGGTTATGATCTCTTCTTTAGCACAAGTTTGTCCCTATTTCTTTGTTCAATGCCTTGATACACAATCCTTAAATAAGAAAACACATGTGAGTGGTGATTACGTCTTTTGTAAGATGTGGTTTCTTCCCATATTAAATAACACACAGCCATCATGTCAAATAGTTTCTTAGTAATTACATTTTTAGCCTACTTAATGTTGCTGCTCCCTATGTCTCTTTGCTATCATATACTCAGTACATGTGCCAGATTTAGATATATGCTTTAATCACTATACAACTTGGAGGAATGTATGCAGAAATATTTTCGCACTAGCCTGTCATTTACTTTTCAGAAGAAGATTTTGGACTAAATCTGGCACAAGATTTACTGCGTACCAACACATATGTTTCTATAATTTTTATTTTGTTGTTAGAAGTCTAAATAAATTATTGTATGATTTCATTTAAAGCATCGTGCGAGACCAGCATCCTTTCTTGACTTAAAGCTGTCGACAATCCCCCTACTGTCAATCACCCAAGTCTAAGTCTTCTTTTACTCATCCAAATATTTACTGTGAATGAAGGACATAGGTGTTAATCTCAGGGGGAGTACCTCTTGTCTCATGATTGCGTAGTAAGGAACCATGTGACTTATCATTTTGAATATGCATCGGTTCAACAAAGATCCCTGCGTTCTTCATATTTTGAATATGCATGCATTTGTTAATATCTGACAATAAAGTTCTTGCATTCTTCATGTCTTAAATGAATATTCGAGCATTTATTCCTGTGTTCTCTGTGATCAATGAATGTTCTTTTCAATAGCCTCACATAACTGCGTTTTCTTAGATTGAACTGTGACTGAATATCTTGCCTGGAAAACTCAATGCTGAGTTTTAGATTTAGAAGAGCGAAGCAGTGATAAGATGAGTTCATGCTTCCTTAGTTTTCTTTTGAATTGAGTTTCACTTGAGAACATTGTGTAGAGGGTAGTTGCGACCTTGGAGGAGGAATTTGCTATGTTTCATTCAGACTTCTATGAAAAGAATAAAGGGAATGGAAGGAAGCTGTGACTCTTGATAGGGAGGACACATAAGAGGCCAAGGATATCTTTGTCTATTTCCAAAACAAATTGCAGGTAGAGAGAACGTAGAAGAGGTTGAGGATATCTTTGTCTATTTCCAAAACAAATTGCAGGTAGAGAGAACGTAGAAGAGGCTGAGGATATCTTTGTCTGTTTCCAAAACTAATTGCAGATTCCACTATCATTAGCAGTCCATGAGACCATATTACTTGGAGGCATTCTGATGAATAGTTCTCATGCCTTGTCTATGCTGCCACATTTTTCTGTCCAAAAGTTTACATGCCCTGTCTACAGGCCACATTACTATCATGAATCTGTTTTTAGATTGCTTTAACTGCTACTGATCTCACTGTTGCTTTTGCTGTGTGGCTTGAGTGTCTTTCCAAATTCATAAATCATTATGTTCATATGCTTGTAAAGTGTTTTAATCTACCCACTAAAATGCCAAATTTTGTCCAGATTTTTGTCCATTTACAATTGACCAGTCACAATCTACTGAGGTGGAAACTAAACAACCAACATTTAGTTTGTTATTTCGAATGGCCAGAGTTGCAAACAGGATGTCCTTTGATTACTCTTAACCAGCTGTCAGTAAAATGATATTATGATTTTTATGAAATGATATTGTTGGCAGGATAGGCAATAAATTGGAACTTTGGTGTGTGAATTATACTTGTTCATGCAATTGAGAAATTGGTTGCCCTGCCTACTATTTTATTGCTTGAAAAAGTGTCACTGTCAAATCCTAAATTCAGTGATCCATTAAAATCTCTCTGTTATTTTCAAAATTTATATGTCTGCTGAGAAGATCTTTAATGTCTGACATATGCATTCATTGGAAGCGATGGCTTTAAAGGCTTCCTGCAAGTTGCATGATGCGTATGCTTTGGGGAATTAAAAACTTGGTTACATCTCTGCCATTTTACATATCACTTTGTTCAATGCATGGTCTTTTATAAGCTATTATTGTGAACTAATATTACTTTGATAAGATGGGACTTTGTGAAAATTGATGTTCCACCTAAATAATTGAAGTAGTGTTTGATTTTATCACTTTGTTGAGTCTTTAGCGATCATTTGTGATAATCTAATGATAAGTGATATTATCCTTTTTTTGTAAGTTTCATGTTATTGAAGTGTGACTTTAGAGTCTAGTTTAATATAAAAGCATGATTCACTTATAAAATATTGCTTATCATGACCATCTTAAAATATTCATCTTTTCAATTAAGATCATGCTATTGTTTAAAGTTATTTTGATCCTCACATAATTGTCTTTTGTTTTTATAGGTACAAGGAAAGCGAAAAGTCAACAAAGGTACAAACGAAGGAAAAGCGAAGGTGAAAAGGTACAAAACGAACAACGAAGGCACAAGGAAAAAGAAAACGAAAGGAGGAGAATTTTTTGAAAACTCAAAGTGTTTTTAAACGCTTTAAGTGTTTGATCAACACTACTTCACGAAGTTGTTTATCTTTTCGTTTTAGAACACTAATTTTCATTTGGGTCTAAAACGAACAATTTGATTTTCATTGCAAAGGGCTTAAAATGAATCTTAGGACAAACTTACTAGATTTTGTTTTGGGCTAAAAATTGAACAATCAAAACTCACACTTCATTTTGGTGCTTAAAACGAATCACACAATTGCTTTGAAGGCTATAAAACGAACAAGTGCTTGAATTGTGATTTTGTCTTGGGTACATTTTGAATGCGTATCCTCTCCCCTTGCGCTTCGTGCGATCTAGGGTGCAAGAGAAACACTCAAAATGCATTTCATTGCTTTGAAACACTTCGATTTGGGCTTAAAAATTGAACATCTTGTGCGAGTGTGAGTAGGGGCACTTTCGCGTACATTCTCTTTCTTTGTGCCATCAAAGATTGATCAAGTTACGGATTGTGTCTTTGCTTGCTTTTGTTTATATTAGAGGGCCCGCCTTGTGGGAAAAAGTAATCACCCAAGGGAACGGTTCAACCGGTAACACTCTGAACCCGAGAGTATTTCCAGTCGAGATATAAATGTGGATATTGGAAGAAACGCCAATATCACGCGGTTGACTCCAACAAGATGGATCTGAAAGGGGACTCTTGCCACGTTGGGTCAACTCCTACGAATGGAAAGTCCGAACTAGAACCCTTGTTTTGTAGTGGCCTATTTATCCATTGAGCGAGTTTATCAAAGTGGTGCATTGGAACTTAGATTCCAAGAAGTTACTTGCCATGTCCGATCTTGGTTGAAATATAGAGGTTAGGATTTCATCATACCTCTATATTTTTCCTTGGTTGCATGTAAAATCATCTCTTCTATGAAGGGCATGAGGCAAGCCCACTAAGAAAAACGTACCCATTAGGCTAGGATGTTACATTGCTTGTTTGAAAACACAGTGTTGTATTCGAAAACATTTTGCAAACAAACATTCAACATGATTCTCAAAATTTCAAACCCTCTTGAAGACAAATATCATTGACCCAATCCATATGTTACTGCTTTCCCTGGGGATTCACGTCCTTAGAGGTTCCTAAGCATTGGATTATACCTCAATTTGTCTTCTTGAGTAAACAATAGGAAAACCCTTGCCTTAAGTTCATTGAATTTCCACATAAAATATCTTGTGGGGTTTTAAGAAATTAAGACATTGGACATCTTAGTTTGAAACTTTAATCAAAGAGAGTGTTTTTGGTAAAATAAAGCCATTAAACAAAGATAAGCAAAATGAACTTTCATGTGTGTTGAAGACTCCAAATCCCAAAGCAAAAATCATTGAAAATCCAAAAATGAAAGTTCAAAAGAAATCAATCCTTGGTTACAAAGGTCTTTAGGAAGCATATGCATGTTCTTCAATGCCTAGGTCTAGGAAAACAAAGTGGTCTTTTTAGGTTCATCTAGGGATCAAAAAAAAATCAAACCTCTTTCATCCATCTTTCAAAAATGTCAAAATTCATCTCACAAATCATCTTTTGAAAAACCTTGAAATCATCCTTGAAGTGCTAGGCTTTATGACAAAATCAAGCAAACACCAACATCATTGAGACCAAGTCCTTGAAAACATTTATCAAAACACCTTTTGGCTAGGAATGTGTAAATGCATCCTTTTGCATATCCTTAGTCAAAGACATCCAAATCATCTTGTCTAGCTTAGTGTATGTAGATGAATCCTTCTCCATATACTTAGTGAAACAATCATTTTGTTTGGGTAGGTGTGGGTAGATGCATCCTTCTCCTCACACATATCCAAATCATCATCCTTTGAACACAACTATCCTTTAGATCATTATCAAACATCTTAGGATATTTTTGTTTAAAATCAAAATCAAAATCCAAATCAAGATCAAGGACAAAATCTCAAAATCCAAAGTCCTAGCATTTCATTCAAGATTTATCAAAAGCCAAAAACAACACCCATAAACATCCATAACATCCATCTTTAAACATCACCATCACATTTGATCCTAAAAAGCATCCTAAAACTTTCACTTTGGGACATAAAATAGAGATTAATCCAAGGAATCAAGAGATTCATCTCCCATATTCTCGAAAGATTGATCCTTGTTTTATGGTTCAAACAAGATCTCAATACAAGAAGAGTATGGAAGCCCACAAAGAAACTCCCGCTTCAAGTGACCTTAGCCAAACAAACACAGAAATGAATCTCGCAGAATCAAGCAATCCATTAATCCCCTCATCATCACAAAACCCACAAGAAGAAAATCAAGGGGAGGACCTCACCTTTGGAATGTCTCGTGAAGAAATAGTTGAAATGCTCCAAAATCTGGACAACCATAGAATCATCAACATCATGATGAGACTTAACCCTTCGTTGTACATGCTTGAACTAGCAAAACAAGGGGCCAAGTTGCCTTCGAATTTTGATGTGACCACTATAGTAGAGACATCTTTTCCACCAATCTCATCCACCATCCCCATTTCATCTACACCCCCATCTCAAAATGTCATGGAAAATATCCCGCAAATCACAACATCATTTGCTCCAACTCAACCCAACATTAACAAGGGAAACACATTCCTCAATGAACTTCAATCACATCCCCTTGTGAATAACCAAAACTTGGATGCAAACACCACAGTGGAAAAAACATCCTCCATAATCCATTACACCAAAATGTTCCTCTCACTTTACATTATGACCTATCATCAACATCTTTTCACGGAGCACCACAAACACCTCTTCTCTAAATTCACAAGAGGGGAGACATATTTGGACCAGGGGGCATTTTCAACACCACAACACTCTCGCAAGGATTCACCCCCCTTACATTTCCACCTCTCCCACCATCACCATTGTCATCTACACCACTCCTTGGTCTAGGGCTTCCTCCCCTACCAAGTATCAATCAAACATACATCCCAACCATCAATCAAAACATCTTGCCAAATGCTCAAAAATTATTGTTGACATCACAACAACAAACGACAAACACACACCCAAAACATTGCAAAGCATGGTCTCTCAAGGGCCAATCACATCAACGACGCCACTTACCACATCAACAACACCATCCACCAATCACCACATCAACACGACAACACCATCCACCAACCAAATAATCAACACAACATCATCATCTACCACCATTCCAAATCCACCACCACCCCCACCACCACCAATGTTCACCACATCAAACCAATTTGACGCAACATTACAAGCTGCTTTTCAAAGAGGATACCAACAAGTGCAGAAACAAAAATCCATGCAACAAGCCGCTCAAGCCGCGCAAGCCGCCAAAGCTGCACAAGCCACATTACAAGCACAACAAGTACAACAAGCTCAAGCATTATTACAACAACAATAGCAACAACAAGCCACTCAAGCTGCCCAAGCTGTGCAAGCATTGCAAGCACAAAGGGTCGCTCAAGCACAACTATTATTGCAGCAACAAGCCACACAAGCGCAAGCCCAAGCACAAGCTCAAGTGCAAGCACAACAAGCACAAGCACAAGCACAGCTTCTTGTACAAGTAGCACAATTGCAAGTGTATCAACAAGCACTAAAGCAATACCAAGATCAACAAGAAGCAGCAGAATTGGCAGCCCAACAACAAGCATTGTGGGAACAACAACAAGCAGAACAACAAGCATTGCTAGATCAGCAACAAGCGCAGCAACAAGCAGAACAACAAGCATTGTTAGAACAACAACAAGTACAACAACAAGCAAAAATCCTAGCGCAACAACAACAAGAGCAACAACAAGCATTGTTCATCCAAAAGCAAGTAGAAGCCTACTTCGCCCGCCACAACATACCGATACCATTGAACAATGCACCTACCAACCCATCCATCCAAACCACAATTGGAACACCCCAAAACACATTCATCCCACCCCCTGATCCTTAGAATGATATGACGACACAACTCAAGTTGCTCTCGCAACAAGTACTCGATCTTCAATCAGGGCGAACAACCAAAACACAAAGCAACTTGTCCCCCTATCCATTTGATAGGAGCTTAGAAATGAAACCATTCCCTAAGGGATTTGAAATCCCCAAATTTGACAAATATCGAGGTACAAGAAATCCTGAAGATCACATCAAGGAATTCCAAGTTCATTGCATGGAAGTCACATATGATGATACGTATCTGATGCGGCTATTTCCTAGAAGCTTGGCGGGTCCCGCTATAGAATGGTTCTCTCGCTTACCTATAACAAATCTTGGTCTTGGATGTACCCCTCCGAGAATAACTCATTGCGAAAAGTGATCCCCTCAAGTATCTCTTATCCAAGGAAATGTTAACTGGCAGAATGGCAAAATGGGTCATGATATTATCAAAATATGACATCGAGAATGTAGAGAGAAAAGCCATCAAGGGTCAAGTTATTGCAGACCAATTAGCAGAAGCACCTATGTATTCTGAGAATCCTCTTGTATCTAAATTTCTAGACGAATCCATTTTTAACCTCAACATTGCTGATCACTAGAAACTATACTTCGACGGGTCATATACACAACATGGATCAGGAGCTGGTGTCTTCTTCATCACCCCACAGGGGGACTGCATACCAAGGTCATACAAACTAGCATTCCCTTGCACAAAAAACATAGCACAATACGAGGCTTTGACTATAGGTCTCAGAATAGCAGTGCAATGGAATATCATACCTCTCAAGGTCTACGATGACTCACAACTGATCATAAATCAAGTCAATAATGAATACCAAACAAAGGATGACAAGCTAACCCCATACAAAAAATTGGTGGAGACTCTAAAGGAATCCTTCATCGACATAACATTTGAGCAGATTCCAAGAACCAACAATAGGGCAGCTGATGCCATGGCTACAATTGGGTCTCTATTAGACATCCCTCATAACGTACCAAAATATGAATTTCTGATTGAGCAACTTCTCGTTCCCACATTCGAGGTACCAGAATCGGAATATGTGTGTGAAATTGTTGGTCCCGGCGATCCTTGGTATCATGACATATATACATATCTTTGAATAGGAGTCTTACCCACTGACCTACCATCGAGCCTAAAATGAACCTTTATTAAAAAGGCATCCAGATTTGTCATCCTAGGTGATACCTTATACCGTAGAAGCATAGAGGGTACCTTACTACGTTGTCTGAATGCTAAGGAGGCATTAACTGCTCTATCCGAGGTTCATAACAGTATCTGTGGCTCACACTCGAGTGGAATGACCATTGCCAAGAAACTGTTGAGGCTGGGGTATTATTGGCCCACGATGGAAAGAGAAGCGCGTGATCATGCTAAAAGGTGCTTACAATGTCAACAACATGGGGATCTCATCCATGCTCCAGCTCAAGAGCTCCATCTGATCGTCACACCATGGCCTTTCTCATAATGGGGACTCGACCTCATTGGGAAAATCTCACCCACCTCGTCCAATGGCCACAAATTCATTATAACTGCAACTGAGTACTTCACAAAGTGGGTGGAAGCCATACCCATGACCTATATCATTGGAAAGTAGATCTCAAAATTCATCCTAAACTATCTCATATGTCGTTATGGTGTTCCACAAGTCATTATCTCAGATAATGGGACACCCTTCAAGAACCAGGAGGTTCGCGACTTGTGTGAGAAATTCAAAATCTAGCATCGCTTCTCCACCCCGTATTATCCCCAAGGCAATGGCCAAGCAGAAGCCACAAACAAAACCATCCTCAAAATCCTCAAGAAAATAGTTAATGACGCAGGTCGTGACTGGCACTTGCAACTTAATCCTGCCCTCTGGGCTTATCGAACCAGCATCCGCACACCCACTGGCGCCACCCCCTTCTCCTTGGTCTACAGATCAGAAACCGTACTCCCCATTGAGATCGAGCTTCCATCCCTCAGAATATCACTGCAAAATCTCATCACTGATGAAAAATATCAGGTCTCAAGACTAAACGAGCTGGAGGTGCTGGATGAGAGAAGGATCGAAGCTTTGAATCATTTGCAAGTCTATCAAAATAGACTCAAACAAAGCTACAACAAGAGGATTAAAAGAAAGACTTTCCAAGTCAGAGAATTGGTCTTAAAAGAAAATTAGAAGAATGTCCTGAACCCTAGCAGCACAGGCAAGTTTGAACCCAATTGGTTAGGGCCTTTCATCGTCATAGCAAGCTATAAATCAGGGGCATATCAGCTATCAACACCTGAAGGGGAACCTCTGCAGGAGCACATGAATAGCTCCCATCTCAAAAAGTTTTATGCCTAATTCTTTCAAGGTATAGAACCAAAAAATCCAAAAAATTAGAAAAAGTCCTGAAAAAATGGTTACTTTGGCAAAAACCTGGCAAACAGGCATCTTGGTAACAACAAAAAATAAAAAAGCAAAAAATCCAAAAAATCAGAAAAAGGAT
>VDFB02271358.1:1002820467-1002893220 GCA_007258455.2 Sequoia sempervirens
TATATCTGGTTGATTCTTTGGTTCCAAGATGTTGTCTCCTAGATTAGGGTTTTGTTTTCCTATGTTCTAGCGATCCTTTTGTGCCCTAAACCATTGAAAAATATTATGTAATTCTAAACCTTGTGAAAGATTCTAATCATTTGGTGACTTTTTCCAGCCCATTCTCGGTCACTTAAGTAATGGCTTAGGTCATTGAAGTCATTTTCTTACTGGCCCCAAGGCCTAGCTCAAACAATTGTCACTCGCTTGAAATATCTTAAACTGTGTCTATAGTTATGCAAGTTTGAAAACTATTGAGATACTTTATGATATTTCCTAATGCTCTGATTTGTGAAAGCTTAAGTCTTTTATTCTTTTAACCTAGTTGTGTTCCCATATTAAGTCATCACCTCATGCATGTGTTGTTTAAACACTTAAGTCATGGTCAGTATGGCCCACCTCTTGCATTCTTATTGGTCGCCTATCAGCCTACGACATTAAAATATTCCAAGGAAAAACCCAATAGGCCAGCGAATGAAGTGACAAGTGTCCACCCCCTTGGTGGGACCTTTTGTTCATTCAAGGCAATGAAGGTAAAGGGAAAAGTAATCAACAGTTCTAATATGACCTTGTGAATTGATCCTAGCCATTCCTCACCAACCTGCAGGGACCCACTGGAAAATATCTTTTCTCAGTGGGATAGCAAGTGACTACCACATGGCATGATCCATGACATATGTTGGACTTTAGAGGACTTGAAATATTTAGTTGAATATTTCCAACGACTATGGGAATATTAAAGATTGAGCTACTAATAAGGTTAAAAATGCATGTGGGTAAATAGTTGGTGAGATGTTTTAATCTCAGTTGTCCATCATCAAAGGTTGTTCACTACTTGGGCATGAACTTGAAGATTAAGTTGTGTACATGTTGAACTGTACCAGATTGATCTTAGTCATTGCACGCTAGATCGCGACTATCGATCAACCCATTGTAGATCTTAGTAGGGCAATGAGCGAGTGATACACGAAATTTTTCATGGCTCATGGCATGTGGTGGAGCCCATCTGAGAGTGGGGGGATATCCACACATAATTTTCTAGTGGGCTTGATGCAAAGTCAGCTTGAGACAAACCTTTCAAAGCATAACTGAATCCATCTGAGCCACTTGTTGATCCAACTTATGAGGAGATCAATGGCCATAATTCAAACCTGCCAAATTGGTGTCATGGAGCCATTCTGATTCACATGAGCAAGTAGTAATGGCAGACTTGATGTTTTTCTACCGAATTAAAGGCTTTCTTCACCCTAAAAGCTAGTTTTAAAGCATAATCTTGATCACAAAAGCATTTTAAAGCATTCAAAATTTTTTGCAATGTGATTCAAGTTCTTGGCATCCGTGAATTAAGGTTTTCATGCATCATCAAACTAGTAAATGCAAATTATACCTTTTGAGCTCAAATTTCACATGGTTTTCCTACAATTGTTGTCTTTTTCATAAGAATTGCAATTAGGGTTTCTTTTTAAGGTTTGACACTCATTCAAATTGCTATAAATTAGTGAATTGGGTTTACTCTTTCACTTTAAGCTTTAGCCCTAAACCTAAAACCATAGTTCAAATTCACGTATTAGTATAATGGCACTCCCAAGAACTCAACCTTCTAGTTCTGAACCCAAGAAGAGACCTCTAGTCCAAGACCTATTAGACCAATTAGAACCCTCACCTATTGACAAACACATAGGATAGTGTATGTTTCAAGGTATAAGAATGAAAGATGGCATTATTGATAAACAATATGCCATCAAAGATGCCACATTGCCATACACTGAGAGGGTATTATTTACATATTGGTTTGGTAATAGAAACTCAAAAATCCCTATTCGAAACCCATGGGGATTGGATGTGGGTAAACTGATTGTCCCAAATGTGTGCCTTCATGTGGACCTCCTCAAGGAAATTGCAGCCAACTATGACCCTATTGTTAGTGTAGTCAGAACAAATTCTGGTAAGAACATGCTTGAGGTTACTAGGGAAGAGTTCACTGAGGTTTTCTAATTAAACTAGTGGAGTGATGAGATGGTGGAAATTGATGAGAAGAAGTTGAGAGAAGAATATGAAAAGGTGAGACCAACATTCAAGGTATTATTATTGTCACATTTCTTGGCAATAGGAAAGGGAGGGAGCAAGATTGTACTAGGTCCATCTAACAGAGAACCCTTCCCAATCAATTATTTTACAACCTAGTTTAAAATCATTGACAAACATAAGAATTTTTGAATTAAATGGTGCACACATAGAAATCATGATCCAAATGGCTTCATGGTTTGGTTGAAAGATATAGTAAAAGGGGGAAAATTTAATCACATTTTCTCTTTCCCTGAGGATATTATTAGGAAGATTTTTTACTTTCATATATAGTAAGATAGAAAAATGAAATGGATAGCTTTCAATAAATTGGGGAAAGCAAAGCAAGTGAAGGATCCTCAATTCAAGGTTTTCCTTGACATAATGAGTGAAATATTGAGGGTAGAAACAATATTTCAAAACTTTAACAAAGTTGGAGAGAAATTGAAAGAGGAAAGAGTGATACAAGACAAAGAAAAGGTTGTAGTTATTGAAAATAAGATAAGAGGAAAGCCCCTATGCTGGAAGAAAGGACAACATATCAACCTCCAAAGAAAGTGCATTTGTTTGCTAGGAGAAAAAGCATAGTGAGAAAGCAACATATATTTGCCACCCCTACCCAATCAAAGGGGTCAAGGGCATCTTCTCCTCCACCACAACTGGCACCAATTTCACCCCCACAATCATCCTTTATTATTGAAATTGATTCACCACCCAAAGGGCCATCACCACCAAGAGAACAACCATCAAAGAAATAAAAACTTGAATCAAGTGGCCTTGTCGATTATTCTACAAATGACTCTGATGAATAATTTTTTGTCACTGAGGATGAGATGAGGCAAGGTATTCCTTCTCCACCAAGAGAGATAGTGCCACAAAGTTTGATCCTCATATTGAGTAAATCTGACTTGAGTGGAGTAAATAATGTTGATGACGTTAGAGAAGAGGCTTGTGAGAAGTTTATGAAAGATGATTCTTTTGTAAAGACACAATCTTTTTCAGGAGTTTGTATGGAGATCCCAAAGGGATGAATATATTGAAAGAATAGTTATGAAAATCATTGCAAATTCAAAATTTCTAAGAGAAGTCTTAGAAGCTAAGGCTCGTGAGGAAATGAGGGAAAAGTACAAAGATATAAGAGCAGATGAAGGAAGAGAACTTGTCAGAAATAGTGGTATCCTCCTATTACTAGAATGGGATCTTTCTTTAGCAATTTCTTTTGATATAGCGAGAAGGAATGATGCCCCTATCTTTACCACTGAGGAAGAAGTGACACTAGCTCTACATGAATCAACATTTAGTTCTCAATGGGATACATTGGCTATTTGGGATTTAGCTGCAAGTACAAAGAAGCCACCAATTGCAAAGCCCACTATAGGGTTGAGAGGGGGATCGGTTATCAAAAGAGTGTTTGATACATTTGTAGTGGAGGATGCTACATTTTCTGTAAATGTACCTCAATTCAGAAAGGCCACAGTGAATTCCCTAAGGAGTGTGATGCATTCAGGAAGAAGTACAATGATATGGTGGCTGAGTATAATAAAGGACAACAACAAATTGTTGAGTTGTAGTTAGAGGTTGCATTGTTAAAAGAAAAGTTTCAATCAATGCATGCACAAATCCCTCACAAGAAGTGATTATTTCCCCTCCATCTCCATTAGAGCAGCCATCATCCTCTCCCATCCATTCCCCTATTCCCCCAACATCAATTGAGTTAGTTACATATGATTTAGATGAACTTTCAATTGCATCCTTAAGGTCGGGTGCTTTAGCAAAGTCTCCTCCAAGAGAGTTAACCAAGGAAGAATTCATTGAGCAACTCAAGACTTAAGAGGAGATATTCCAACATTGTAATAAGTTAGTCCATTTGAGTATATGAAGATTGTAATGGTAGTTCTAGAACATCTAAATAAAAATATTGAAAGAAATATTAATAGCATCCATTCAAATTATTCTTCCATGTTTGATGCAATAAGGCATTTTGATAGGGATAAGGACAAGTGGATCCTCGATAGGGATAAGGAAGTTGCTATCCCATTAATGGATAAGTGGATCCCCAGGTTTGAAGAATTGAGATACATGGATATTGGATCAAAGCATGATGTGAATAAGACACTCAACATTGTCCCAACTCTCAAAATTGTAAATGGGATTAAGGAGTAGCAGGGGTTAATCGAGCCATTAGAGAAGAAAATCAAGGATTTGGTGCATAAGTTTGATGAATGGGCTTTCTATTTTCTCCTTGACATTTTGAATGATGTTAGTGAAGTTAAGTCTCTCCAACAATGGAAAGATCAAGTGAGCAGTGTGATAGCTACTCAAGAAGCATTTATTTTTGATATAGAAATGCTAAATGATAGTGTGGATAAGCTTTCTCACATAGTTAATTTCCTTGAAGAGTTTGACAAAGAAGCTAACCAATTGGTTATAAAATATAGCCTATACCGGATCAAGGAAGATGATTTCATTACATAAATTGGCCTTCTAATGAAGACTTTGAGCTTTGGAATACAAAGTATGTTGATATCCCAGATTTGTGAGTTGTCTTTCAATTACAGGGTGGTAATGAATTTTGATCTTGTGTCTTTAGCAAGTAATGGTTTTTAGTAAGGATGGTTGTAGTAGGAGGAATACAATGCATGGCCTCGAAACAATACAAATTACACCTTTGATATATCAATGTTCAAATATTATATCTTCCTCAATTCAAAGTTGATGGCATATGAATGATGATGCGGAGATGTTTTGGTCCATTCTATTCTTCTTAATTTTCATGTTATTCATCCTACAATTTTGTGAACACATGGAAAAGGTGATGTTGCTCGTGGAAAGAATATCTTCATCAACTAAAGAGCCTTTTGGAGGGCAGGAAGTGTCTTCACTAACAAATGGAAAATAATTTTTTTTCTTATTTAGGATATTCCCCCTCATGGTTTACAAATGTAATGGTCTTTTGAAATGTAATTATAGTTGTCAAGTGAAAAAGTGACATGCGTACATTGGCTTGAGGCTTGTTTTGCTCCCTTTTTTTATAAAAGGGAATTCATGGCCAATTGTATAGGTTTCTGATTGATCTCAGAGAAAATTTTTGTAAGGGATGATATAGAGAATAGCATTGAGTTTGTATCTAGGTTAAGATTCTTTTGTTTCTGTAAACAATTTTTGATAATAGTATTAGCATTTCAAAATATAAAGAATGGCATGATATCAAAGCAAAGTCTCTCCTGGTGTATTCATCATTTGAATTATCAATGAAATAATCAAGGATTTTTTCAATGGTCTTCATCATGTTCTGATGAATGTATGGTTTTCTCTTTTTCCTAATTCAAAGAAATAGTTAAATTGCTTGGATGAAATCATAGGTAAATATGTTATTTGAGTATCAGGATATGATAATGAGTTCTAGTTTTGGAATATCTAAGTATAATGTTGTAATGTACTATTATAGGAGCTCTATAATGCTAATTGTTAAGTTGTTAAAATTGGTTTGAATTTGATTGGACTTCGTACCTTGGGTTAAGGCAGTGTTCTAGGATTTGTGTTTGTGTTGCAATATTATTGATCATTCACAAACAATACATTCAAATCACTTAATTCTTTAAATTATTTTTGAAATGTATGTCAAGTCAAGGTTTGTCATGCTCTATTTATTCTAAAACAATTAATCTGTGAAGGATTTTCTAGATCTTTGCATCTATTGAATTTTCAAGCAATTATTTGTAGAGCTTATCTGTTATTTGTAATGTACAAGGTTGATTGGCATAGAGGATCTTAAATACATTATGTGGGATCACCCTCCTAGGTTTTGTAGAGCCCAAAGTGTGGGAGGAAATCCTATCCAATATTTCACTCATTCATTAACCATTGGAAGATGGCAATTCCATAGGCTATATTGTGAGATTAACTTGGTTCATTAAAAATAACCAACACCAACAAATTTCTTAGGATCTACCTTTGACAATAAACAAAAATTTACTTTCTCACTTGCTCTTGCAAGCCTCCTCCTAGTCAGCACAGCTTCATTCTTGTCCCCAATGATCAGATCTAATGAATGGTTCATCTATACATGTACTTTGGTAGAGTCTTGAGATTTTCACTAGTTTCGGTTCCTTCTCTTCTCTTCTTCTTCTTCAATATAGGGAGGCATATCAGATCCAAAAACCACTAGTTATTGTGAAATCTAACCCAAGTCTTCATGTACTTTAACATTTGTGCTCTCAATCATCTTTCCCAATATTTTGTTGTAGCATCTATAAGCCTTGCTCCTAGTTGAGTAACTAAGAAAGATTCCTTCATCACACCTTGAATCAAACTTTCCAAGGTCCCTTCATCTCTTTTGATATAAAATATGCTACAAAATTTTTTGAAGTATTTAACAGTGGGAGGCCTTCCATACCATAGCTCATAAGGGGTCTTAGTGTTGTTGGCCCTCAATTGCACTCTATTAAGCAAATAAACAAGTGTGAACTGCTTCCTTCCAATACATATCAAGCAGATCAACATCTTTCAACATGGTTCTAGCCATTTCTTGCATAGTCTTATTCTTCCTTTCCACTACTCCATTTTGTCGAGGAGTTCTAGGAGTAGACGTATGTCTTCTAATACCATGATCTTCACAAAAAAAATCAAATTCATTTGAAGTAAATTCACCTCCTCTATCTGACCTTAAGCATTTGATCTTAATATCCATTTCATTCTCAACTTTTTCTTTGAAGACTTTAAACTTATCAAAAGTTTCTGATTTATCTCTCAAAAATAGAACCTAAGCTACTCTACTATAATCATCAAGAAGTAACATAAAATACCTTTCACCTTGTTGACTCTTTTTCCTTGCAGGTCCACAAAGGTCGGTATGAATTAGCTCCAATGGCAACAAAGAAGAGAAATCCTTGCTCTTGAATCTTGTCTTTATTTTCTTTCCCATCTAACATTCCTTGCATAAAGTATTTACAGGCTTGGTTATCTTTGGCATACTCTCACAACATGATAGGAACTGAATTTTACCATATTTTTTAAGTTGATGTGTCCCATCCTTTTATGCCACAACCAACATTCTCCAAACTGAACCAATAATCAGATTCTTCCATTAGCCTCCTTTAAATGATAGACATTACCATTTGTCCTTGTTCCTTCAATAACTAGTCTTCTTGACCTTGCTTTTCTAATTTCACAACCATCAACATGAAATGTAATATTGTATCCTTTATTTCACATTTTACTGGCACTAAGAAGATTATCCTTTAGATACTTGACATAGAGAACATCCTTGGTCCTACTTTTTACATCAATTGTTATAGCACCTTTTCCAAAAATTTGTGCTAACTCATCACCACCAAACTTAACAACACCACCATTAATCTTCTCAAGACTGATGATCCTTCTCTTGTCACTAGTCATGTGGTTAGAACAACTACTATCAATCACCTAAGAATTTTCTTCTTCCTTTTCATGAAAGGCAGTCCAGACAAACATAGATCTTTCATTATTGTCTTGCAAATTATGGACCTCTTACTTTCTCCAATATTTCCCTATCTTTCAAGGCCATGAATAGAGTTTCATCATTTGAATCATTATCCTCATCTTCTAAGGAACAAATACTTTCTTTAGAATAGAACTCTTTTTAACCTTATCTCTTTTATTACCATCATCATATTCTTTGTAGGGACATTTAGATGGAAAATGACCAATTCTTCCACTATTGAAACACTTGAAAAGTAGGCTACCTTTATATTTTTTGGTGCCTTTCTTTAATCTTCTTACAAAGTTTGATTCAACTTCATTAAAGTAATCATTCTGATCAACAACTTCATCTTCTATCCTTTTATTGGCTTTGAATGCAACTTCCTTCTTTGGAAGATCTTTATCATGTTTTCTCATTTTAAAGGTAGTTAGAGCACCAAACATTTCATCTACTAAATACTAATCAAAATCCTTAGGCTCTTCAATAGAAGACACTTTATGACAATAGGAAATTTATGGAGAGATCTCAAAACCTTTTTCACAATCTCATCATATTTGACTACACCACCAAAACCAATGATGCTAGCAACAACTTCATGTACCTAGAGCATATAACTTGCAATGTCTTCATCCTCTGACATTCTTAAGTTCTCAAATCTAATGTTAAAAATATGCATCTTGGCTTGCTTCACTTTGGTATCCTCTTTGTTGCTAATCTTTTCCCAAACATCCTTAGCAAAGCTGCAACTCATCACCCTCAAAAGTTTTGAATCAACCAATCCATATAAGATAGTATTTTTAGCCTTGGTGTTGTTCTCATATGGCCTAATTTCAGCCAAATCAGTTGGAGGAGAAGCAATTGAAGCATAACCATCTTTGATTGATTGTCATACACCAAACCCTAGAGAGTTTAGATGGTCTTCTATCTTCAATTTCCAAAAAATATAATTAGTCCCATTAAACCTAGGACACTTGTATGATACATCATGCGCCATTTCGGATCTTTACCTCAAGCGATTAAGCTTCTTTAAAGGAACCCGACTCTGATACCAATTATTGAACACACTGGATACTAAGAGGGGGGTGAATTAATATCTGTAAAACTTAAACCCCTTCGAAAATTTGAACTCCTTAGCACAATAATCTTTAAGAAAATATAAGTGCTTAAATGGATTAGCAACAAAGAAAGATATTGCAGTATAAACCTTCAACAATTTTAGCAATCTTCAACAATGAAAGATAAACCAATTATATCTTTAATCAAATCGGCGGCAATGAAAAAGAAACAAGAAACACACATCCCCAAGATGGCACTAGATTTAAATGGAAAATCCAATGAAGGAAAAACCACGGTGAGAGATAATTCACAATATAAAGGCTCACTGCAAAAAAGGACTTGCAAACTAAGACTCACTAGCTTAGAGCAAGATACAAAAGACTTATAGAACTGAAGCACATACAACTCCAAGGGTAAGATACAAGGACTCAATGAGACTCACTATCTCAAAGCAAGATATAGAAAGGATTTAGGAAATTGACAATATTTGTCAATAATTCACTCTGTTGACTAAGGCATTAAGGCACATCTGATCTTTCTTCTTCACACTTTTGCACTTCTTCTATGAGATAATCAATACATTCCACACACATACTCGTCCACACTTGCTCACTTCTTGCATCTAAAATGTTCTTGCATTTATATCCATTGCAAGACCTCAAAATATTAATTAGGTCGGCCAGAAGAAAGATAAACAATGATTTCAATAAGTCAGCCACAAAAACATGGTGTAGTCCTATCTAAGGGAAAGAGAGGAACAAAAAAAATATTATTGCATCTTCCAATGTATTCCAAAACTATTCACATGTTGGCGTACATCAACCTAAGTAGACAACAAGGAAATGTGCTTGGCCATAAAACATACTCCTAACTAAACTTACTCAATGTGGTTCTAACCAAGATAGGTTAGAACCCAAATATTAGAAAATATGGACAGAGAAGCTGCAAATAATTCAATTCAAAACAATACGTGCTTCATTGTCATTCCACTCTAATACATTACATATATATAGGATTTGTAAATCCTATTTTATAGGAAACTTCATAAACATCCCTAAATATATTGAGTTGTTTCAACAACTCAAAATATGTACCTCAAATAACATATTAAACAAACCCTATGACTATTAATAATATTAAGTTGTTTCTTAACAACTTAATATTATTATACTTATTTATCACTTGTATCAACACCCATAATAAAGTTATGTGAGCTATTTATTTAACTCACTTTACCTCAAACACTCTATTCCATGTGAACACTAACAATACAATTCCCAACATTCCCCCCCTTAGTGTGAACATGGTAAAACCTCACACCCTTCATCTACAGTAAGCCCAACTCTTGTGGGTCATGATCTTGATTCAAAATGAGAGGAACCTCCTATCAACCTTTCATGGTTTTCACACAGGTTTACTACAAACTTGGACATGAATAGGAACCCATCCATTTGTTCACCTTGTGTGATTTTCTAGATCTTCCCACAAACCCTTTCAAGATCCATGAATTGACTTACTCCGATGCTTTTGTTCGCCACTATGCTTGTACATCAGGGAAGTTAGAGAAAGCAACATACATATCAGAAATCTAAAAAAACCATACTAGAAAAGGTTTCACATTACATTCCATAAGAACACAATGTTCTTAATTTTAGTCACTGTTATCGATCACTGCCACTCGATCTCAAAGAACATAGACAACCGCCACTGCCACAGGAAGCTTCCCTTGACTTTAGTCATTTTGGCATGAAATGGGAATGGAAATTTGGTTATTATTCCCCCTGCGCCCCCCTCTTGCCGCCCCCCACCCATAATGTGAAATTTCTATTTATTCACATAGCCCACTGAAAAGTTGAAAAAAACACACACTGCCACACAATAGAAAATAAAATGCCACCAAAGCTGATAAGCGGCCCTATCGTTGGTGACTAACGAGAGGTCATTGATTGTCCTTCTTCCTTTGTTTCCTCCAGCCTCCAATGTGTTGGCTACTTACTTAGCATATTTGGTTTTTGAAGTTCAATTTTAGAATTCCCTCCCACAAAATGGATGTCGCTTACTTGAGCAAGAGTGCATCCAAGTATAATAATTATTTTTGACATTTTTAAAATTTTGACAAATGACAATACC
This sequence comes from Sequoia sempervirens, assembly GCA_007258455.2. Classification (NCBI taxonomy): domain Eukaryota; kingdom Viridiplantae; phylum Streptophyta; class Pinopsida; order Cupressales; family Cupressaceae; genus Sequoia; species Sequoia sempervirens. The sequence goes on from VDFB02271358.1 coordinate 1,002,831,218, forward strand.
ACTAATGACTTGTAAAAAATGGACCCTATTTTGAAATAATATAACTCAATTTGATTTGAAAAAAAAACATACCCTATTAACTTATTTTATACAATATCTTTATAACACTAATAAGACATCTTGCAAAATCTTAATCTTAATCTTAATAAAGAGACTCTTATAGAACTACAAAATAGAATGCGATCATAGATAGACCTCACAAATTGCAGAAATATCCATTGGAAAAATTGCTCCACCCTTGAATGATTTTAGTGAGCAACTGATTGATAGAGATCCCATCCAAAATAGGGATCACGACTGCCAACCTGGAGCAACAAACTTAAGAAAAAGGTGCAACCAGTGATCAAGGATGATGTCCCAATTGGATTACACGACACACAGGCTGAGTTATAAAGGTTGGTCATAGGTTTCCAAAGAAAACCTCCAATGCGGGCCCAAAGGAATCAATCACCAAATGAAAAGTCGCCTGTAAACGGGAAAGAGACTGCTGCAATGTAATTCCGAACCAAATAGATTCTTTGTCGTTCTCTGGCCATGAAAGAAGAGTCTTCAATGTTGATACCCGAACGTTCTCTGAGAAAAAGAAGCAGAAAATTTGTAATATATAACCGCCACAAAATTTGCATACCATCAAGTACTGGATTATATGATATCCGCAATTCATTGGAGATATGAATAATGCATAATCAATAAGAGCTGAGGATACTTCTACGGTTTGTAGTGACTGCCCTCAAAGACCAGCCTAACACCCCAATTGTGGCCATATTTTAGTGATGAGATGACAGGTCGCAACAGCACTCATATTTCCTCCCTTATCGCCAACATTCTCCCTTCTCACAAAATAATAGGCATATAATCCTGCTCTAGTATGTGCGCCTTCAAACTTAGATACCCATAGTGAAAGCGTGAAGAAGATAGTAGGCACAAAATCTAACCTTGCTCCAATACCATATTAGAAAATATGGACAAAGAAGCTACAAATAATTCGATTCATTGTTCATTATCATTCTACTCTAATACATTACATATATATAGGATTTGTAAATCCTATTTTATAGGAAACTTCATAAACAACATCCTTAAATATATTGAGTTGTTTCAAGAACTCAAATTACGTACCTCAAATAACATATTAAACAAACCCTATGACTATTAATAATATTAAGTTGTTTCTTAACTTAATATTATTACAGTTATTTATTACATATATCAACACCCATAATAACTATGTGAGTTATTTATTTAATTCACTTTACCTCACACAATCTATCCCAACACAAATCCATCATATCACACTTTCATATGCTGGCGCAAACCCTTAAGCATTTGGCACAAGCAAGAAAACAAGCCCTATCAGCCAAATATCCACAAATGAGCTAGAAAACCAACTCAAGACACAATGCAACACCAAAGGAGCTCAAACAACAATGTGCAGATCACATGGAGATGTTCCATGAACATCCAACAACATTTCCAAACACTTTATCAATACTTTCATGCCACCAATAGCCATCACAAGACAAATAGGAGCTAAATACTTCACTCCAGAGACACAAAATGCATAAATAGAAGATATAACATTAACATATCAACTTGCAAACCACTTCAACACATGAAATTAGAATAGAGACACTACACAAATGTTGAGAGCACATTCACCAAGCCACATAAGTAGATACAACAATTCGGAAAAATTCGGAGTAGTTTCTGGACCAGTCCAGACAACTAACAACACTGCCAACCTTTTGTAATTCACAAAAACCTCCTCGACACTACTGGTGACCTAAAAAGATAAGAATGAAATATCCATAGAGTATAGATTTTGAATCCAAAAATGCAATACCATGTCTTCAACAATGAAAGAATGAAGAGCATTCTCCAAAATAGTCTTCAACATAGCTTCTTGAACCAAAAATAGTCAATCAACTTTAACAATACTATCATATGTCAATGACAACCCCTACAAAATCCCATGCCAATAAAAAATGCCACTATCTTTCCCAAGCATATGCAGCAATCTCCTTAGGTGTTGACATCAATTACAACCACAACCAATTCACCAAGTGTTGACATCAATGATAACAATTGCCAATAAAACCACATAATTAAACCTTACATGTCTCAACCTAAACAAAGAATGAAAAGTGAACATATAAATGATGTTATTCATAACCCACCTATTGTGTTAAATTTGGATAGTGAATATGAAGAAGCTAAACTAGAAGAACAAGTGCATAATGAATTATCTCTTTTATTCTCCGAATCTATGGATTTAGATGGGGGAAACCATTATGATCCTCCAAAGGAGAGTGATCTACCATGTGTTGAGCATAGCTATATGCTTTGTACAACACTTATTGTAGTTCCTTTAGCATATTTTCCACCTTCCATAATTTATGATGAGAAAGATTGGGACGTAGATGATTTGATTTAGATCGACTTGCATGTGTGGTACCCTTTGTGTGTTTATTTGTGTTTGCTTACACGTGTTGTGATATCTCTTGTTGTTCTGCTTGGTGTCTTTATGTTTATGATTTTTCTTTTGGATCACCCTTGTTTCTCCCATTGGCACAAGGATACAAAGAAAATCCATTAGTCATAAAATTCATCTACTCATATCTCTATTCTTCTTTGTGTCATAAACATTTGTTATTGTCTTGTGTCTTCCTTTTGGGGATTACACAAGGCATTGAGGCATTTATGTCTCTTCCATTTTGACCCAAAATTATTGTTTTCTCATCTCTATGTGTCTTTCTTCCATCATTTTCATAGTTCCACGAGTATCTGGGGAAACAATGTCAATTCCAAGCATAATCATATTATATATTATAAAAGGCCCATACTGACCTTGGATCAATGGATCCCTTATGTGACATTGTGTGTCTTATTATGTGGCTTTTTCTTGGGGTCAAACCCTTGTTATGAGTTAGCTATGTTGGGAACATATCATTGGCATAGGTTTTTCCAATTAGCTCTCATGACTTTGTTTTTTCATGTTGCATTTATCATCCTACTTTTTCCTTCAAGCAATTCCTCACGGTTGGGGTTTAGAAATTACTTTAAGGTGGGGGCATGCATTACATTTTGTACTTCACTTTGTTCACATGCATAGGACTTGTTGGTGCATTGGCTTGACATTTTGATAATTTTGTGTAGCAACTTAACATAATTATTGGGACTATGAATCTTGATATGGTTGGTATGGGATCACATCTAGTGAAAACCGGTTCTCACTAGCCCTTTTGTGTTTCTCATTTTGTTACTTTTAGAAAGCTCACCTAGTGAATATTGGGCTTCACTAGCTTGTGATGATTTATTTCATGGTTCACCTAGCAAATATCAAACTTTGTTAACTTGTGAATTATGAATTCTTTGGGTATGGATCTTAGTAAGATATCTATGGAGCTTACTAGTTCATGATTTTCATACCCTCCTTTGCATGTGTGCATTGTGTTTGCATCTTGTATATTTCTTCTTTATGTTATGTCTTGTGTGTTCATCATGTTTTTTATGTTGGTCATGCTGCATTTAATTTTAAACATGTGTGTTCATTTTCCCTTATGTTGTCTTGTCATAGGATCTTGAATCCTAGGGGATAGCGTATCCCCTAGATGAACAATGCCATCCTATCTCAATTTTGGAATAATTGAACCCCTCTTGAAATATCCTTTAGTGTGAGTTTGAACATAAGTTCATACTCTCACTAAAGTGTGGGCTAAATTTAGCATTGAAAATTGTCACACTTAATAATTTCACACTAGGTTTAGCTCCCACTATCTTCTTAGACCTATTTATACATTAATTGCCTATTTTTATAAACATTATTGGAAAATCAAACATGTTAAATCAAACTATACATTTAATATAATTTTTCCCTCAATACTAAATTGATTCCTAAAAATTAGAAATTTAGTATATGTCAATGTCGGTAATTTATTATTTTAATTTTGTCAACGATTGGTATTGTATTTTTGGGAAATAATAATAGTTGCATATAAATACAAATTATTTTCACCATTTTAATCCTAGAGAATTCAATTGAGAAAATCAAGTCTCCTAGAAAGCATTCAAGAGTAGTCAAGAGTAGAAATTTTATCAATATTATTGCAACATTTCATCATTCAAGCACCATGTCATATGTTATGTGAGTTTTTTTATGTTTTGTATGCATCTTATTTGTCTCCTCCTAAGATGATTTTCCAAACCACTCCCATGCCAAAACTTATAGTATAAGATTTTCCTCCATCTTCTCCCACTTTGAATTAACAATTCTCCTCCCCTAACATACATTATTTTACAATTAGTCAATACCCATGACACTCAATGAAATAATAAAAACATATCAATCCCAACTTCCCCTTCCTCTAATACTATTAATCTTCCCCCTTCATCCCATACTTTTGCTAGAATAACCCTAAATAATATGATCTCATGGAGAAATTACAATTCACACAAGATAAAGTATCTCTTTTGGAACTATTTTAAAGTTTTCCTTCTCTTAAATACATCATACACCAAGCCTTACAAAATATTACATTACCTATGACAATAGGTCATGTCACTGTCAACACACTTTTTTCTATCACTCCTAGTAAACTCATTTATGATATTTTCCTTGGATGACTATGGCTCCATGAATGTGCGTTGATTCCTCCACCCTTCATAGATGTTTAAAATATATGAATCTTAAAAAAATTATATTATATATGTTAATGAAGCCCTTTTTCAATTTTGTCAAGTTGTTGAATGTAAGATTATATTTTTCCTAGTCACATGTATTTCACCTCTTTACTAAAAAATCATCAATAAAGGCTCACCCAAATCACCTCCTAATAATTCTTCAAAGTATTTTTAGAAATATAATCATCCTCAAATAAAACTAAACATGTTTCCCTTGTGTGTCATACCTTCTACATCCACTACATGCACTCCTCGGCCTACAATTGATTCCTCTTCATCTTCTCAATTATCATCTTCACTATATAATATATTAAAGATGGTGGATGTTCTTTAGGATTTACCCCTCTTTTGATAAAGATAAATCTCCTCTTTATACTTATATTTTACACATTGACCCCTATACTTATGGTTTACCTCCTCATAGTCATACCCCTTCATCCCCTTTTATAATTTAACTACCATTTCTTCAACAATTGATCTGCCCTCTTCCAAACCCACTAATTGATTGGAAGTCAAGTGATCTTCTTTCAAGTTCACTCTCTCAAATATAAATTAATATAAGGTAGATCTAACATATTTCAACATTCATGTATTGTATCTTTCTCAACATAATAAAAAAGCACTCCTCTAAAGGCCCCCTTCATCTTCTTCCTCCTCTTCCCATAAATATGTTAATTCAAATAATCATATTTTCCCAAATCCCCAATCATCTTCACATAAAAATACATCATTGATCATGACATTAGTTTAGTTGCTCCTATTACTATAGATCCCCCTCTCTCTTCTCATAAACTTGAAATATTATATGTAAAAGGGTTCAAGATATTAGCACACTCTAGCTATAAAGGAAAATGCCTTGGCCTAATGAAGATAGTATTACTCAACCTATTCCCTTAAAACCATATTTTTGTATATAATCAATCATGGATATTCTCCTAATAACTACTCTTACACTTCTTCCTATTCTCATAATGTCTATTGTATTTTCCACTCCTCAATCCTTTCTCACTAAAATTACATCACATAATTCTAGATTTACATACTATTATTATTCGCTTATGCACTATGAAAGGTAAAGCACTTTGTTAAACACTAACTTCATATGCATGTGCAATCAATTAAATTATGCATACTGAACTCTAGCATATCAAATTTGGTATTTGGTATTCTTGTTATGGAGTATACTCTATATTTCTTCTAATTCTTTTATCATTCTTAACTTGTATATATATTAACACTTTCTAAAAATTTAAAGTACAGGAAAATTATTAGGAGAGAGTTGTCAAGAGCTAATATAGACATTCCACGTTCAATATACACTAGGGTTATACAATTAGTGATTAAATGAATTGTGATATCATAGCTACTTGTTTTTAGAATCTATGCAAGGTGTATTATGCCAATCAAGAGGATGAAAGTGGTAGTGGTGAATTAATTCCATAGAAAGGATTAGTTTTTCCAATACTAGTGACTATTCATATTCTTAGTGATCATTCATTTATAATGGTAGGCATGAATCCATTAGGGTTTAAGGGTTTTAGTTTTTAGGTCAAGGTTCTAGGTTTTAGTTTATTATATTATCCATTATTTTATTTTTTTGATTGGTAAACACTTTTGACTGAAGCTATGAACCAGTGAGGCCACAAATGGGGGCCCCATCCCAGCATGGATGCACAACAACCACCACTCCCATGAGCACGATAGCCCAGCAGGGGCATAAGACCTACGAGCACACCAGCCCAGTGAGGGAGTGGGCCCTAGGCACAAGTGCCTAGTACAAGGTGAGAACCGACACAAATAGTTACCAAAAGTAGCAACACTACTACGGGTCAAGTCTGAAGACTTGAACCCTAGTGTCCACAACACCAATGCCACCACTCATCCAATGCACCACGAGCTCTTTCCCTATATGTATCCATTATTTTGATGAATACATTTTCAAATGGAATTTACAAATTATATAATTCAACCTAATTACAAAAAATAAAAATAAACAAAAATATAAACCATGAAATTACAAACCCAAAACGTTACATTATATAATTAAATTTTAAACCATAATTACAAAAAAAATGTTAAATATAAAGCAAAAAAAGCACAAATGTTAACTTGGAAGTCACTAAGATTGAGTACATTGAAGGGAGGAAGTGGAAAGCACAATTTGGTGGTGTAGATGGCTTGCAAAATGGGTACCTGCTTTCCTCATGTCACTCTCTCTGGCCATAGAAATTGCAAGTGAAAATGAATCGACAGTTGATTTTTTTAAAATAAATACCTTTTCGAAATAGGTACCCATTCTTATTTGGGTACCTGTTTTGTAACGGGTGCCCATTCGGATTTAGGTTCGAGACTTTTTTTTTTACCGAAAATTTCCCTCTTCGTGGACCTAACTTCTTGCTTTTACCTGAATGAAAATTAAAATTCCAACCATAAATAAAATATTTTCCAACAAATGACCTAAATGTAATATTGCAAAATGACAAGAGCATATCTTCTAATTTAAACATACAACAAACATAAACTTTTCAAAGAGCTGAGCTTAAAGCTTCAATTTCCCATTCCTAATTTTCTCAATTCAACCAAGCCCATTTATAAAATTATGCTTCAAAGGGACACATCTTAAACAAAAGAAAATAATATTTCTATTTTGACATTTGGAAATAACATCCATAACATCACGAAGAAGCTATATTTCTAAGGTTTTACCTACTTTAGAGTGCGAGTGGTTTTCTAGCATCGATTCATCTCATTATTCACCCATATTGGTTGTATGTTTGTTGATAACCACATCTTAGGGCAGTAGCTATCCAGCCCCAAGAATGCATTGAGCATGGGTGCATAGGCATGGATACCTAGATGCCTACCTTCATTGTTTCTCTCGCCCCGTACAAACTCTGTCCCTGTGAGCACTACCAACTCTGTTTGTGTTGGGAATGAAGTATAAACGATACATTTATTTTCAAAGATAAGATTATAGTTTATCTTTATTTTTCTATTAAATATATATTATATTTATTGTATTTCTTCATTTAGAACTTTCAATATTTAACTATAATTTTAAAATTATAAAAAATATTTAAAATTTTATTTTAATGTATAATATATATAAATACTTATTATAAAAAATATTTAAATTTTCAAAAAAAATGTTTCTATTAAATTAATTTAAATATTAAAAATTTGATATTTTAATGTAAATTAATAATATAAATATAAATATTGATAAAAATAAGTTTTTATTTTTAATTTTTAAATTTGATTATGAAATATTTAAGATAAAATAAGATAGAAAGTAAAAATATTTAAATTTAATATAAAATATTAGAATCTTGTATAAACTATTACTATTAATTTAATTTAAATATTGAGATGTTAATGTATTTAATATAATTTGATATTAAAAGTTTTGATAAAAGAAATTAATTTCTAAATTTTTAATTTGAAAAATAATAAATCAAGAAAGAATGTATTTAAGAATGTCATAACTAATTAACTCATTGCAATAGTACTAATAATGTAAACACTTGAATAAAAATAATAATTTAATATTGATATCTCTTTAGATGGATGTGTTTAAGATAACTATAATATTAAATATTGAGATGTTGATGTATATATAATTTGATATTATAAGTTTGGATTAAAAAAAAAAAATCTAAATTTGTAATTTGAAAGATAATAAATCAATAAAGAATGTATTTAAGAATGTCATAATTTTTATGATGAAGGCAATGCATTTAAATTTGATTATGAACACAATTATGATCAAATTTTTAGAACAAATTTTTAAATATTTAATATTTAAGATTTTAGGTAAATCTTTTAAATTTTAAACCTTTTTAATATAAAATGAATATTCAAAATTAAAATATTTAATATTATAGTTATTTTAAATGCAACATCTAAAGAGATATCAATATTAAACTATTATATTTATTTAAGTGTTTACATTATTACTATTAATGCATCTAAATTTGATTATGAAAACAATTATGATGTTCAAATTTTTACAACAAAATTTTAAATATTTAATGTACAAGATTTAGGTAAATCTTTAAATTTTTAACTTTTTTTTTGGTCAATAACATAGATGTTTTTATTAATAAGAAAGAAAAGATTACATAGCTGAACACATTACAAACCCTAAGAAAGTCCTCCCAAAGTCCAAACAATTCCTAGCAAGCACCACTAATCCTACCACCTGATAAAACTAGTTCAAAAATTAACATTCACTTGTCCTTCCAACATCTGCCAAACATACAAACTACTCTCCCTACCTAAAAATTCCAACATCGATTTACCATCCACAACCCCTAAGGATCTGTTAACAGATTTAAAAGCATGGAGCCTTTCTTGGTCATCCTTTGGTCTGCGATCAGAGGACCATAGCAAATGCTTTCTTCGATTCCTTCTTTGCTTTCTTCCCCTAAACTATTTGCCATCCGTCCTCCAGCCTTCCACCTTCCTCCTGCCACTTCAAAGCGTTGTCCCGAGAACACATTCTGTCTCCATTCCCTTTGCTATTTACCTGCTTACCCTAGTCATCTTCCATCCAATACCCCACCCCTTTCTCTTGTGGCCTAACTAGCCCTCCTTTCTCCCTACACTCAGGAGTCGCAATTCCTTTTTTGAAATTTAACTCCTTACTATTTCCATTAGAAACAATAAGTTCTATGTTACCACTCTTATTCCCATCTTGGGTTAGGGAAGCAGTATTAAGTTGTTGGTCCTCCCTTTTTGTCTGTTTCAGTTGCGTCTTCTCTTCTTGGGTATGAACCCCATCACTTCACCCTTCTTCATCTCTACTTTTCAACTGGGGAGTCTCTTGTTTCTCTTCTTGCTTCTCCACTGTGTAATACTGTGGATTCACTTTTTTCCACCATGAGGTAGATTTTTTTTTCCTAATTTTAGTGCATTCCACCACCACATGTCCAGTTTGATAACAAGTTCTACATCTAAAAGTAACCCCTTCATAATCCAGAGGATGCACCCAACAACCCTTCAAAGTTTTAAGTTGAATCTCTTCCAGGGGCACCTTGAACACATCCATTTCTACCAAGATTTGAGCATAAGTTGAATGAAGAAGATTTGAAGACCCCTCGTCCACCATTAAAAAACTTCCTAAAGTGTTACCCACAGCCTCCAGGCATGACTCAAACCAAAATTAGAAAGGGAGATTAGGAAGCCTAACCCAAATAGGATCCCTTTCAGAAACTTCACTGGATGGGTTAAAAGCTGTCCATGCCATGGTTTAAGCATCAAAGTGTGTTTTTCATCCCATTCCCAATGAAAATCACACAAGACCTTATTTCCATCATGTTCTTTTTCAAAAACAACAATAAAAAAAACCTTTTTCCATGGGATAAATTTGCACATACCCTTCCATAATAGGCTTCCAATGAGCAAAGATCTGGGTGCTATCATAATAGTGGTTTACAATTCCTGAGAGGAACGAATTTTAGTTGAAATCACATATTTTTAGAAAATATAATGATTTAAGCCTTAAAAAGTTCCATTTTAAGGATTCCAATTGAAGAGGGTTTGATCAAATCACCTTAGATCAAACCCCTTGGATAGAACCTCGCTAGTTTTAAACCATACCTATAAATGCATCTCCTTTACACCTATCAAAATGCTGATAAAAAATCACTTTTGATTTAGATTTTGGGGGATCAAATGAATTCATTTAAAATTTATTTCAAATGATTATGGTATTCCTTAGAACAAGCTATCCAATGAGTATAATTTTAATATGTTTTGGTTTTGTTATGTATTTGTTTTTTAAGTTTTATTAAACATAGGTTTTTCATCTAAAATGAATTTCTTTGTTCTTCACATGTGGAAAAATAGAAGATTATCAAAAAAAAAATTAAAAATATGAGTGCACCAGATATTGAAGTCCTTGATCCAACAAAAAATTAAATTAAATTTGACATATACAAAAAAAGTTATATATACCACATGTCTGAATTGTAATTCGCTTGACTTTGAAACTTGATTAAGGAAAAATATTCAATTAAAACTATCTAACCAAGTGGAAGCACTAGATATCGAGTTAAAAATCTAAATTTGAAAGAATTAGAATTTTATCCTTCATGGAAAAAAGTTGTGTTATAAAGGCCACTTTTTAAAATGTTGTTTTCTCAAAAATATCTATTTTCGTGGGAGATAGAAAAGAAGTGTAATTTGATTCCAAAAATTTTGAAAAAAATATTTTTAGAATCTACAGACAAAATTTGATGAGACTCTAGTTTGCACCATCTTTAAATTCCTCACAGTTTAGCCGCTATAGGTGCCCGAATGTGAAGATTTAGCTAAAAATAATAATTTCAATGTCCAGTTTGGCCAAAAATTGTAAACCACTATTATGGGATCACCCATCCACTAGTGAAGGTCAGGTAGGCTTGGCCAAAAACCCTTGAATTTACCAATCAGGCCCAGACCAGAAAACACTCTTTCATTAAAAATCACCTCTTCTTCAAGCTCTTCATTTAGTTCTACTATGATTGATTTATAAGTGGGATGGCATTCTAAGTTTCCTAACCCCACTCCTATCAACTTCTCTGTAGGGTGTTGCACTGCTAGAACATGCCTTGTTTCCCTATCCACTCTCTCAGGTAGCTTTTTGCCCTTCCCAACTCCTTTCCCCCAAAAAATGATAGCACCTGAATGTTTATCCTTTTGAACTTCCTGTGTAGCTCGTCTGCCATCAAAAGGAATAGGGTCGCCCTCATTTTGGCCTGAGGACTTCCCACCTTGAAGCAACTGACTGCCCTGTCCAACATTTTTGCCACTATTGTCTCCATTTGGTCGAAAACCTTCAGTCTTTCTCTATCGAGCCAAGCCCAAGGGGTTGGAGCCGATCAAAACCCTAGCAATGCCTCCCTCCTGTTTCCAATCGTTGTCGTCCATCACCTCTCCCTGCTCTCATTAGATGCTTGAGTTTTTTCTTTAGTGAATTAAGCGATGGAATAACTTTTTTTAACTTTTTAAATATAAAATGAATATTCAAAATTAAAATATTTAATATTATAGTTATTTTAAATACATCCATCGAAAGAGATATCAATATTAAACTATTATATTTATTCAAGTGTTTACATTATTAGTACTATTGCAATGAGTTAATTAGTTATGACATTCTTAAATACATTCTTTCTTGATTTATTATCTTTCAAATTAAAAATTTAGAAATTAATTCTTTTTATCAAATCTTATAATATCAAATTATATTAAATACATTAACATCTCAATATTCAAATTAAATTAATAGAAACAATTTATACAAGATTCTAATATTTTATATTAAATTTAAACATTTTTACTTTCTATCTTATTTTATCTTAAATATTTTATAATCAAATTATAAAGTTAAAAAATAAAAACTTATTTTTATCAAAATTTATAATATTAATTTATATTAAAAATATCAAAATTTAAATATTTAAATTAATTTAATAAATTTATTTTTTTGAAAATTTAAATATTTTTATACTAAGTATTCGTATATATTTTACATTAAAATAAATTTTAAATATTTTTTATAATTTTAAAATTATAATTAAATATTGAAAGTTGTAATGAAGAAATAGAATACATATAATATATATTTAATTAAAAATAAAGATAAAGTATAGTCTTATCTTTTTAAATAAATGTATCGTTTATACTCACTCCTGACAAAGACAGAGTTGGCAGTCCTCGCACGGACAGAGTTTGTACAGGACGAGAGAAATGATCATCCATCCACCCATGCTCGCTGCATTCCTGGGGCTGGATAGCCGCTGCATTCCTGCGGCTATCCAGCCGCTGCCTATTAGTTGTATTTAAGTCCATTGCCGCATCTTAGTACTTCGTACATTGATCAAAATTTTATCTTCAGTATTGGACTTATTTTACTCCATTCTTTCCGCTGTCTCTAGGTTAGAGATCTCTCCAACCTGTTTGGCTATCGTTTTCAGACACATTTGGGCTTCTCCATTGTCAGAATCATCAAAAATGAATGCTAGGGTCAGGTAAGTCTTACATTTTTCAAAGTAATTAAGTATTCAACTTTAGATTAAGTTTTTTAAATTTCATGGCCTACATCTATGCATAGGATGATGCAGCGTGCAACTGCATAGACTGATGCCATCATCATCCTCCATATCAGCAATAACTGCCCTCCTTCAACACGGAAATCAAGTTTCATATAAGCAATAACTTTCACCTGGTTCTTGTAGGTGTAAAAATTATTGCGTAATTATTGTTGCCTATCTCTGATGTCCTCAACAATATATCTATTCCTGTTTAACTTGCTCTTTTAAGCTTCCGAAGGAGGATCTGTAGCGTTGTGGATACAAATGAAGACGGCCAAGGGTAACTTAGGGGCACATGGCCAGCTTGTTTCTAAGCAAAATGCCCATGATGATGGTGATGGTTTTGAAGAGCCTAAGATAAAACTAAGAGAGATTATAGTGAAGAAAACAGATGATGCAAGCTACATGGCCAATATATCCAAGCATGAAGAACCCCTGAGTCCCATGGCATGCCTCACTTCGGATACACTGTTCGATAGTTACATCTTAACCATTGTGGGATTCGGGAAAGAAATCGATGTCAAGTCCTTGAAAAAATTTCTGCGAAAAAATCTGGCGGGACACCAAAGATTTTCAAGCGTTGCCGTTAGCATTCACTTCCCGGTCCCTTTTTTTAATCTATTTTACATTGTATTTTTTATTAAAGAAAAGGTTTTATATAAGGATGCAATGAACAACGTTTTTAGATCTCTGTTTTCCTCCTCTTAGATGTTAGGATCGAGGGTATCTCTTGGAAACTTGACACTGTCTATTGTATAAGTGAGACCTAAATTTGGAAGATCTTACACAATGGGTAGACTCTGATTTTGATTTTGAAGGAAATAAACAGTTAACAATATTCATGTAGACCTTGTCATTCATGTTCATGGGATATGGAAAAAAATACATATGAAATATGAGTAAAATGAGAAACATTCAATTTATAAAATAAATGCTTGCTATTTGTGTGAAAAAATTAAAATAAATATTATATTTTACTTTGCAAACTTGTATGAGTAAAAAAATGTCATGTGAAGATTGCACTATGGACCTTCACCTGGAAATGTTCAGCTAAGCTCATTCAATGTGAACTAGCTAGATCTGTTTCTGTATATTGGCGATGCAGGTGTTGATTCTGTCTGGTTTTAAATTTATGTTGAATGATAACGTGAAATGAACTGTGGAGTGCAGGTAAAGGACAAGCACAATAATCTGAAGTGGAATCTCAGAGAGGTGGTAATAGAGGATCATGTGATTGTTCCATGCTTAAGTCTCTCCGCTGTAGAGAATCCCAACTTCGTAAATGAGTATACAAGCTCTCTAGTGACTGCTGCTCCTCTTAACCCATGCAGGCCTCTGTGGGAAGTCCATGTGTTAAATGTTTCTTCTGGAGATGCAGCAGCGAGCCTTGTATTCAGAATCCATCATTCATTAGGAGATTCTGTCTCCATGCTTTCCCTCGTAATAAATTCCGCAAGCAAATCTGCAGATCATAACTTCTCACCCACCATCCCACAACATCAATCATCTGACTAAAGATCCACAGGCTTCTTGCAAATTGTTTACGATGTGGTTGCAGGGCTTTGGCTCACATTCCTATGTCTGCTCCAGTATGGGGCCACTCTGCTATGGAAGCGTGACAGGAATTTATTGATAAAAGACAGCACAGCAAAAATTAGTTTAAAGCGTCTGGCGCATGTTAATCTCAGCATTGAAGATATCTGCTTGGTTAAAAATACAGTTAATGTGGTCGGTGAAAATTTCTTCGTACTTTTTATTGTGAATGAATCATAGATGGGACAAGGACCAGTTAAGTGTCCTGATAATATTGTATTGGTATTTATCGTAGCAGAAAGTTTTCCATTAGTCTTACAGAAAATTTTATGGCAGACATTGAACGACGTGATTATGGGAGCGGTTTCTGCTGGATTTGTGCTTTATATGAGCAGGCGACAATATGGTACGTGTGATAACAAATTACTTAGTTTTTAAAATTTATTGACAATCTAATATTATTAATAGATGAGTTAAAAGGGGTTTTATAATGAATTGATCATTAGGTTTTGCAAATGGAGTTGCAAGTTAAGTGGGTTTAATCTTGGAAAAAAACTCCATGGTTAAACATGTTTGAGTTGGAGTAGTATTGGGATGGATAACCTCCCGAAATGACCCAATACTTCAACCATGTGAACGGTTCTGATAGATGAATTCTTGTAAACCCCTACACATGAAACATGAGTCAAATACACCATTGAATCTTCATAGCAATATCGTAATCTAATACTAATAATCATTTTTATATACCCTACTCAAACTAAAAATGTCTCACTTCCAGAGAAAATGACTACAAGTAACGATCCAAATGCAAGTGCAGAGCAGCATCTTCCATTAAACATAAGACTTCGAGCAATCGTTGCAGTAAATCTGAGGCCGTGTACCGTGCTCGAAGTAATATCCAACGCTATTTTATTTATTTATTTTTGTTTAAGATAATCGTCTCTGCTTAATGTATAAAAACTTTCGTTTAATATTAAAATTAAATATGGGCAGGATCTGGATAAGAACATGAAAAACCCATCAAAAGCTATGTGGGGTAATAAAGTAGGTTTCTGGATGTTTTCGTTTCCGATGTTGCACTATAGAGATCCCCTTCAATACTGCCGTGTTACCAAAATGATATCCAGGCGGAAGAAGTCCTCTTACGAGGCATCACTGACATACGGCATAACGAAACACATGCCAACTAAGGTGATATTTCTCTTGTTTAAGTTACCAGTTATTATGCCAGCAGTTTATTTTATTTGGTTACATGTGAAAGGTTTTTTTCAATATTTGTTATGGGCTTCTGACATGTCTGCCAAAGCTCTTCCGAGGTAATAATTTGAGAAATACAAGAAACAAAATAAGATCAAATTGATTTCTAATTTCTCATTCGAAAGCCACAAATATTTTAATGAAATTGCAGGTGATGGCGTACATTGCCAGTAAATTATGTGCGAGCACTACAGTGGGCTTCTCCAATGTGATGGGGCCCGTGGAACAGATTGAGTACGGTGATAACCCCATCACTCACATTATTCCTACGGCTCACGTTAACTATCGTGTCGGTATCCTCATTCTCTGTTACAATTTTTTATTCAGAAATGTTTTCAGGAGTTATTACACCATTTTTAAACGATTGTTCCCATATTTTATGCAGTCGATAGTAGTTCATTTCATCAGCTACGCTGGAAAAGGAAAGCTGGTTGCGTTAGTATCAGAAGAGATAATCCCCGATCCGCAGCAGCTTTGCGAGGATTGCGCAGACGCCCTGCAACTCATGAAAGAAGCAGCAGCTAAAACAACTCCATCAGGTTCATCATGAACGGAGCTCTTGATGTTCACCAACTCCATTTGCAGACTAGTACGTCAGTAAAGATATGGATAGTATTTCAATAAAGATCTGTACTGTGGATGCGATTCAGTTGTGATAATATTAATAAAGATATGTACCGCAGAGAAAGTCGTAGATAGTATTCTAGAAAGGTTATTTAGGGAGAAAATTTAGTAGTTGAGTATGTCCTAGTAGATGTTAGAGTATTTTATATAATTTGATCTATTTTTATTCTTTATTAATAGAATATATTTAGATCATTGTTTAAATATTAAAATAGTAATAAATATATATATTTTCTATAACAATCATGTAATTATTATTATTTATATATATAGTTGATATATCAAAATTTATTCAATTATAAATTAAATTATATCATATGGATCAGTAACAGTGGTTCAATGTACTTCGTATGCAACAAAATTTAATGTAATTCATTACAAATAAAGTTACTTTAGAAAATATAATAAAATTACATTTTGTGTTGATAATAGTCATGTAATTAGTTATTTAACATTTATTTTATATATATTGTTCATACATCAAAATTAATTCAATTATACATTAAACTATATCAAATGGATCAGCATTAGTGGTTTATTGTATGCTCCATATGGAACAAAAAGCATTGTAATTCATTACAAGCAAAATTTACTTAAAAAAAAAAAACAAAATTACAATAAAATGTTATACTAAAATTTGAAAAATCTCTTACAAGTAATTTTTACAAACATAGACAAAGATGACAACATCAATATATACTTTTATTTAATAGAAAACATGTGTACAAATTTTAATTTTTCAATAATTAAATATTTTTTTCAACTTCACATAATTAAAAACTCATTCTTTTCCATCTTTCACATTTATTGTGTAATAAATGTTCAAATTGGGGACTTCAACTACCTAGTATTCAATACCTATAAAAGAAAAAAGTATATGTGAGGCTCACTATTGAAATCAAAACAAACAAAACACTAAAATTTAAAATATCCCCACTAACTCATCAATTTGGGGGTTACAATAATTCAATTTTTTTTTCTTAAATCCTTTTAATCAACAATCTGTAGTGATTTCATCTTTTACCTATTTGATACTAGTTATTTTTGTTAGATTCTACTAGAAGCATGAATCAAGTCAAGATTTGATGTCTGTTGCATATCAATGCAACTCTAATTGACAAATGATCAAAGATCAAAATAGCGAAATGGAGAGCAAATCGACAAGTTAGAGAATTTAGAGAATAGTCAATTTAAATTCACTAGATTAGATGAGGTGAGAGGAGAGTGATGTATATATTGCAAAAAATAGGCAAATACATCCAAGAGGTGCATTAAATCCAACTACCCATAATAGGTGGGAGGTTTTATCTACTTGGTAAATGCCAAAACATGTGACATAACCTACTAGAATAGAGACAAACTAATAGTTATGAAATGTGACATAAAAATCTAAAAGAGGGTGTGATAATTACCTATGTGCAAGAGAGAGTGACACATGCAGTTGATGGGTTACACCACATGATCACATATTAACCAGTGCTAATTAACCTAAAAAAGCTTAATAATATGTGTAGGAAAAAAAAAAGAAACCTACACTAACAATTTCAATCAAAATACAGCCCTTCATTTGCCATCTTTTGAGTTATTTGAAATCTTATATTAATATATTATGGAACACTTAACCCAAAATGGTTTAAGTATTAAAACCAACAAAGGTAGAATTTCATTACCTGAATTCATTGTAAGGTTCAATGGTTTATGAAAAATGGTAAATGAATTCAAATTTATAGTCACATCTACTCATTTAATGTCACTAAGGTTCAAGGGATCAAACATTTATTCTTGAGTTCCCAACTAACAAGAATATACAACTTTCATAAATATTGTTTATGAATAGAACATCAACTTAACAATATGAAGTGAATGGTAAAGTTCTTTTGCATCAAAATATCTTGAAAAGTTTCAACAAAAGTAAAAATTTCACATTTAAAGTAATTTAATCTAGATTATGGTGTAAATGTCTATTTTTGAAAACATCTATCTAACATTATTGATGCACATTTGATCTTATTAATTAATTAAAAGTCAACACCATGTTATTTTTTAAATTTTAATTAATTCTTATCTACAGTCAAATATGCATGTAGAATAATAGATAGAGAATACAACTTTCACATGGAAAATTTATATGATTGGTATGATTGAAGTTAATAAGTTATCTTTAGCTTTAAACTATATGAATCAACTAAAGAACAATTTCAAATTAAATATGTCAAAAATGTAGAAAAATTATTTGAGGGAGCTTGAAAAGTTCAAATTAAAACAAGAAAATTGTTTAGAAAATAAAATGCATGAAGAAGGGAAAATGTGATTGACACAGGGATTTGGCTTCTTGAGCTACATGCACTATAATTTGATTTTTTTTTTTGAATTTTAGTGTCTAATGTTTGTTTATTTTTATTAACTATAATTTCAAATGTGTTTCATTGATGCTCAACTAAGTCAAAGTAAAAATGAGTTTACTACTATTTATTCCTCCAACTCCATTTTACAATCTTTAGGTAAGTGAGTCCCACTTATGGGCGACAAAAAATTTGGATTGGGAGGTGGAAGAAATTTAACAGAAAAAATTGTTCAAAGGTTTTTCTTTGAATGAGGATGATGCATGCATCACCTATTTTCAAAGGTTTATCTTTGTTCAAATGTCCCTAATTTTCTTCCAAAGGTTTATCTTTCTTCATCTCCTTTCAAAAATTTCATTTTAAAAATCAAATTAAACTTTGTAATGCTTTCTATTTCTTCCTCTCTATCCTTCAATAGGTTTAAAATATATTTTGTTCCATCTTCCATTCTCTCATAGGTGTTTGTCTTACCATCATGTATAAATTTTTTCAATCATATTTCCAAGGTAGATACCCAATAGGACATGACATGCATCCATATGGATCACATCATAAAGAATTTTGTCCTTATAACTACCAATTTAAAAATTTAATAACTATTTTTCATTTACCAATAATTGATGTTCCTTTTGTATTCATGAAACTATGTAGGGACTTGGATGTTTCATCATATTTATCTTTATCTTTTACACCATCTCTTCTAACACAAGATTATTAGTTGTTCCACTATCCACAATTACCTTGGAACACTTTCCACCTAACTTATATTTTTTTCTAAGCAAATTCCTCCTTTGAACGAGTTCTTACTTTTCCTTTTTAGGCTTTAACAATATCCTTCTCAACATTAGAATCTCCTTCCTGAGGTTCTTCTCCACGCTTGGGTGAGGCAACACTTTCTTCATTTGTCTATGCCATGAGAATTCTTGTTTCTTTTCCTTTTCCACTACCTTATTGTTGGTGTAAATAGTTGTTTTACCTATCTAGGTCCTACTTACATGTTAAGTCCACTTAGGTCCCAAGAGCCCAAATATTTCTAGTTAGTGTTAGTTGTCACTAGATCTTATCTTATTTTTTGTCATTTAATGCTTGTCTCCCCGTCCGGTGGACATTTTTGATGGAAATTGAAGTGTCTCATTTTCTCAAAATCTGCACCATCAGGAAGAGCTCAGCGATCTGATTCCAACGCAACTCGAATCGAAAAGGAGTGTTTGCCACGAGTTATGGTGGTCAAACCTTCGGTCAAACTAGGATGGGGCGTCGAGCGGAAAAAAATGATTGTTTCAGAATTGACGCAGCGTCAGTCGAAGAGCTCGTCGAGACGATTCCGGCAACGTTCGTTTCGTCGAAATCCGACATCGGACGAGAGAGTTATCAGCGGTCAAAGCTCCTGGTTGACTTGGTGACTAGTAGGTGAATGATGACGTCATCGTCCGTACAAGATGATGTCAGCAGTCCGTACGGACCAACCGAGATTTGCCACGTGGCATCCTTTGCCTTGCTGGACCAATCGGTCGCGACGCGTACCATCCGTCGATCGACATACGTCATCGATCGGCCATGCGTCATGGGAGCGACGCGTCGAGTTACACATCACCTCCACATCGGTGATGAAGCGGCATACACATCGCTTTAATCATATCTCGCCACGTGGCACCCTCGGTGCGACGCGTGGCCCCTTCATCTGTTAGGCCGGTTTGTATTTGTTAATAAAATTAATGGATTGGCCCGCATGGACTCGATCCATGCATCGATGCAACAAGCCATAGCTCATACCGTTGCTTGAGATTTGCGCTTGACTATATACGGAGCGGTTTGTTTTGTTATACTTTCGGTTAAAATTTGGTTTTAAAAAAACACCGACGCCCGGGAGTGGAACCCGGAACCGCCGGGTTCCAAAAATCAATTGCCACCACTGAGCCATCGTGTGGGTTTATTATATATATGGCAGCGGTAGAATTTGTTAACTGTTGAGCCCGAATGCCATATCAAAATTAAAACAAAACCCCCTAAATTTAATAATTTTAAACAAACTCCCCTATTAAAACAAATAAATCCTAACCCATAGGATATGTTAAGCCCGAAAATGTGAAAAGGAAGGGCTTAGATTGATTAAATTGATTTATTTTGATTTTTCTAAAGGAGATTATTAAAGATATTATGTAAAGGGGGGATATTTTTAATGATTTTTATGTAAATTGGGAGATTTTTGAAGATTGTTATGTATTTTGGAGAGATAAGGTGATTTGGAGAATATTTTGTAAATCAATTGGTTAGTAACCAAATTGAGAAAATTCTTTGTATAAAAGGGGGGCTTGAGGTGAGTGTTGTAATCAAGTTTTTTTCAGGTGATGAAGTCTTGACGCTAGAACACGGAAAGAGAGGTCTTGTTGAAGAATTTTCAAGCCATTGTTGAATGTCGGAGCCCTGTTATGCTGCCGAACTGATGGTCTTGGTGCATCATTGTAATCGATTTTGGAGTTAATCGGATCGGTCTCTCTATTGGAGTGGACGGGAGGCGTGAGTCACATGCATGCGAACTCCGTTATCAAGCGTTGTTTGCACTTCTCTTCTTCTCTCTCTTTCTTCTCTCATTTCCTTCCTTTTACTGTTATAATCACCTTGTTAATTTTTTCATTTTATTATTTCCTTAAGTTAATTTGATTTAGTTAACTTGAAATAATCATTGTAAAGCATTGTAAAAGTTAAGCATTTAAATACTGCAATCTAGTCTAGATCCTACAGATCATCTCCTAAGTCATTTAATATTTGTTGAGGTAGTTGTCTCATTGTATAGGATTAAGACACATGTTATGGTCTTGTCTAATCCTATCTCACAACTTGCCTTTATAAGCAAGGCATCATATGTACATCATAATTCAATTTGACAATCTTGCATCCATAATCATAGCATGATATTTCTTCTATTTCTCTTTGTGGAAGTTATTGTTTCTTTGCAAATGATCTTGTAGTGTTGAGGAGCTCACCATAAACTCCTACATGTGGTATCAGAGCTTGATGCTATAGACTTCTTCTTAGATCTGAGGGACCAATCTTGACATGAATTATTTTTTTGGTGTGAGTAAAGGTTTCAAGGACTTCACCGTTGAATCTAGAGCATGGGTTGATGCAAGAAGTTGGGTCCACAAAAACTCAAAAAGTGGAAGTGTTTTTGCTGTTTTTCAAAATTTGTCACACTTGTACTAAAAATTTGAGGCAATTGCATAATGAATCTTAAAAAAAGTTAGTACTATGAAATTTAGAATTTTGAATCTAGTTTCCAAATATGTAATTTATTCAAATACCTAGATGATAGAAATTGAATTTTGATTGGGATGTATAAAATCCACTTTTTAAAAGTCATTTTTTTAACCATACCATGCACGTGTACAAACACCACTTTTTGACCCAAATAAAAGTATTTTGCTAATTCCTTTTGGGGAAAGATAGATAACAACATGAAGATTGATGAGGATATTTTCTTATAATTTTTTTTTAATATTTTTTTAATTGAATTTTTATTGGCCTTAATTGCTATTTTTAAAAGTCAACATGTATGGACAACATAAGTGGACCTGAACTAAACATTTTTTGAGTGTTTTTTTTTCATTGTGTAGAGAATTGTCTAAACATTAATGTCATATTTTTTTTTACAATAAAATTAACCAAAAGAAACTTATTAAAAAACAAAAAAAGTCTGATATTTCAAGTTTATGTACTAGTTTGCTTAGAAATTGATTAAAAAATAACAAATATAATCCAATATATATATATATATATTTGGAAACTAAACATTGTGTTCTCTAATGGGTTTTAATTTCATAGATTGATTCAAAAAAAAAAGTCCATCAGCCATATTGCCAAAGTTAAACATTTCTCTTGAACTTGCTTTAGTTTCTTAGTTGCAAGTCAAAGGCTAAGGGTCGGGTTTCCAAGCCTTTCTCGAGCCTAAAACTGAGGCAACATGTGGGTTGGGGATTCAAAATTTTAATAAATGCATACACATTTTTAAAAATGCGTACACATTACAAAACACATGCGTTCTTTATTTGCTTGACTATTTAAAAAATTAAATACTTTTTAGAAACACGTGCACATTTTAAAATGCATACACGTCTTGTGTTCCAAAACGCATATGCATTTTTTAGGTGATGACAGATATATGCCCCCTTGGGAGATAAATTGATGAATTTTTGAATTCTTAGGATTTTTGGAATTTTTGAAAATTTTGATGATTTTTCGATGATTTGATGATGACCTCAAAATTTTGTGATTTGGAAACGATTTATCTCCCAAAAAATGATGTTAAAGTCACCTGGTGATGATTTGATGAATTAAAGCCCCTTTTAAAATAAAATAAAACAACCCCATAAAATGCCCACTTAATTAACCTTTAAAAGGTTAAAAAGGTGATTAAAATTTTCATTTGTGCATTTCGGTTTTTGAAAACTTTGAGAGTGATTGAGCAATCTAGCACTTTGGAGAAGAATGGTGATCCCTTACCAGACACATCGATTTGAGTCCATGCAATGGCACAACTGCCCGACAACGTATGGACCTCTGGTATGTACCCCTGAAAAATGCCTCATAATTATGCATTTAATTTACCGCTTGTTTTTCTCGTTTAAATTCAACTTTTATTACTTTAGCGCATAGGAAGACTACAATAGTGCATAGGGTGTCTATTATAGCGCATAGAATAAAGTAGTGCTTAGGGTTAGCGATTTAGTGCATTGGGTTGATACATTCACGCATAGGTGATTTAGCGCATAGGGTGCCCGCAATAGCACATTCATGAACTGTTTTAGCACATTCATGAACTTAGTGCATATAGGAATTGATTTAGCACATAGATTAGATGATGTAGCGGATAGGATGTTTCGACACATCGGGACCCTATTCTAGCGCATAGATCAAATGAAATGGTGCATATGATAGTTCAACACATAGAACCTATGTTCTAGCGCATTGATGAATTTTTATAGCACATAGAAAGATTGTTTTAGCGCACTGGTGAAGTTTTAGACCAGACTGATGATTTGCTTGATTAGACTCCTTGATGTTGATGATGTTTGATCATGTCAGCCTTTGATTTGATGATGATTGATGATGTTGATAGATTAGATGTCCATTAATCTCATGATAGGTGAGATTCAATGATTGATATTGATAATTGACCTCATGATAGGTGAGGTGCATTGATTGATTGAATGACCTCATGATAGGTGAGGTGCATTGATTGATTGATAAATCTCATGATAGGCTAGGTTGGATTGATTGATGAACCTCATGATAGGCGAGGTTAAATCGATTGATTGAACCTCATGATAGGTGAGGTTGAATTGATTGATGAACCTCATGATAGGCGAGGTTAAATTGATTGATTGATACTTACGAGATTTGATCAAAGTCTCACTAGAGCTGATTAGATTGATAGGATGATTGAGAGTGATTGATTGATAAGTTGATTGATGTCAATTGATTGATTAGTTGATTTGTGATTTTGTGATTATAGGAGCCTTTGACGAGTTTACAGATTAGAAAGCAGTTTCCTAGGACGTGGGATTTGATTTGACACCTGACACCACCTAATGTAGCTATCATTGAACAATGTGGTTTGTCATCCCTAATTGATATGCCCTAGATTAGGATCAATAGGGGTTTGTTGACAACCTTAGTAGCGAGGTGGCATAGTGAGCATAACACCTTTCATTTTCCCACTGGTGAGAGCAGTTACCCATGGTTGGAGAGCTTGTACTATATGATTCTCAAGAGAAGGGTGGGATTGATGCACTATGCAGGGTGTTCGAGGATGATACTATATGTAGCTACGAGATTCCTTGGAGGGATATGGTCAATGCTTATGCCACTTTTCCTTTTGTACTCGCTAGATTTATTGGAGGGTTTGTTTGTCTTGATCGCAAATCAAAGGGATTGTCAGTTGGATGGGGACAGATCCTGGAGAGAATCATTGCTCAGGGCATGAGATATGCATGGGGTTTTTGTATGCTTTCCCATTTGTACCATGATTTGCATTAGGTTGTATATCTTCGCGGGGCCATTTTATCAACGAGGGTCACATTGCTTTAGGTCTAGGCCTGGGAGCATATAGCAGTCGCATGACCAGTTGGAGAGAGGCAGTGCCCGACCATGAGGCCATATGTACACATTTATGCAGGTCAAGTTACTCAGCCTAGGCTGGGAAAACTCAAGTACTGGAGGAGGACACTAGATGATCTTGAGTCTGTGGTATGGCGGCCATAGCTGGATTGTGAGTAGTGGCTGGAGGATGACACTGAGATACTGTTTCTATGTCAGTCGATATACCTGATTGGGTGGACCTAGTTTATCATCAAGAGATTCTTGTTGTTGAGGGTACTCAGACAATATGGTAGGGTTCAGGGCATGCCCCAGAGCGTGGCCCATTGTGCACAATGATGAGTGGATGCTATAGATTAGGGACCTTTGTTTTCTTATGATGTAGCCATGCAACACTTCTAGGGATTACAGGTCGTCATTTGGGAGATGCATCCAAAGATCATTGATGCCCTGATATCAGAGGAGTATGCTTAATACATGTTCTCACATCCATTCCCTTGGATTACCATCCTAGATGAGCCAATGCCATTGCTAGTGGAGGAGGGGCAGGAGGTCATGGGCGCATGCGGCAGAGAGGTAGAGGAGGAGCAGGAGGAGCAAGAGGAGGAGGAGGAGGAGGAGAGTAGTGATGATGGGGATATAGATGGAGATGATAGTGATGGGGGTGATGATGGAGGTAATGGGGATGGAGGAGGGCTAGGTCCTGATATTGGAGAGATGAGAGTGCCTCACAAGAGGCGACATGTGGATATTCGACTACCCTCGCCATAGTAGCAGACATAGATTTTTGCATTATAGTTACAGGTTGAGACACTGCAGGGTCAACTAGAGTAGGATCATGCTTTACTAGCATAGGCCCAGGGGAAGATTACTGTATTGACAACAAAGAGGGATGTTGCTAGACAACAAGTATAGTAGGTATAGGCTTAGCTCACACAGGTCCAGGCACAGGGACAGGGACAGATGCAGGAACAGGTTGTTGTGCACTTACTACAGAGAGGGACACTCTGCGACAACATGCGGAGTAGGCTGAGGGTGTCTCTAAGAGATTACAACAGGTTGTAGTCGCTACCAATTCTTCAGATTATTCAAGGAGATATGTCGTACCGCATAGGAGGCAGATTTTTACAGGGTTCAATATCATGATGTGGTTCCTCCCGAGTGGTGGGAGAGTTTTGCATAGTCCTAGTCAAGGAGGTCCTAGTCTCAAACCACTGGCATGGGTGTTATGCAATCGCTTCCTAGAGATCAGAGAAATTTTGGTGTAGGTCCGTCAGGTGGAAGAGATACTGGTCTTGTGATGCCAGCACCATCTGAGGGGAGCATGTTTTGATGTACTTTGGTCATGTACTGATGATGTACCTCTTGATTTCAAACATTATGATACACTTCCATTTTTTATATTGATGTTTCTCTTTATACCCTTCGATATCCTCTACACTTTGACATTATGATTTTTAGGTTATATGATATGTGGCAATGATTATGATGGATGAATTTAATTTCTATTTGATGATGATGATATGATGATTATGATGGATGCATTATATTTCAATTTGATGATGATGATATAATGATTATGATGGATGCATTTGATTTCTATTTGATGATGATGATATGATATGTTATGGATGCAACTAATGTGTTATGATTCTATGATGCTTTGTGAATGATACCTATGTGATGGATTTTATTATGTCAATGGAATGTGATGCATTTTATGTTTTTGTACTTTTCTAATGTAAATAGATGATGCAATGAATGTATGTATGGAATGATCGCATGAGGGTGCCTAGTTCTATGTGTTTATGATGATCATGATGATTATGGGATGTATGCAATGATGATATGATAATGCATGATTAATGATTCTATATGCACGTAATGGATGATTTTTTATGCTATGTGAGATGGATTTTATTATGCAAATGATGTATGATGTGTATGTGATGATCCAGTTATTCCTTTGTCAATCTTAGATTTGAGTAATAACAAATACATCTTCACTACTGGTTTTAGATGTTCATAACAATGGCATTATGTTTTTACCATTCATGTTCTCCAGCAACTTTTTCTTCTTGGAAATCTTACTCTGCTCGACATGTATTTCAATCATCTTATGTGAATCCAAGATCCATTTTATGAAAAGAGTAAATGATTTCAGTGGTGTATCAAGCTCAATTATAGATACATCAAGTTCAATTATGCCCCTATTAAAATAGAGATGTTTTTTTTGCTTGGAAATCTTACTCTGTTAGACATGTCTTTCAATCATCTTAATGGACCAATTTCTTAATCCATTAATAATTGATGAAATGATTTGGATCATGCCAATGAGATGCAATGCACTTATTTTTGTGTTTTTTGATGCAAATATTATGATGTGATGCATGCATGGATGAATGATGTGATAATATTTTCTAATGTATGCAAATGATGATGCAACTGATGTGCTTTCTATATGAGAATGATGTGTTTTTGGAAATGTCAAGTGTACTCAATCCATTATTTCCAGAGATAACATCATTATGAAATTGTTGCAACTTTGGAAATCCCATAGATACAGATGCAAACTAACATGGATGTAATCTAACTTAACCATGGAGATCTAATATGCAGATGTTGTCATTCGTAACAGCCGATTTGTCGTCCTTTTTATCATCATTGAGCCTTTAAAATGTTGAAAGTGAGTACAAACATCGATGGTATATTTAGACCATGATGACCTGAGTACTACTTCCATGATTTTTGATATTGCAAGTTAACACAAGAATCTAAGTATAATTGAATTAAGATGACCTAAGTATTGCTTGCGTAAACAGACAAGAGTTAACCATTTTCCTATGCAAATTTAGAATGTCATTAATGATACTTTATAGAGCATGTCCCATGATAATTTGCATAGTAATAATGATCAACTCATAGACAACAAACAAAGAAAAATCATACTCCTTCCTAACTCCTCTAGTTCGATACATTATCAAGGTGCTCCAGAGATATGATAACAAAAATCAAAGTTCAACAGTTGAACATTCATGCCACAGTGATAAATCCATGATTTAGAAGAACAACCATCCATTTGAAGTGTGCTTTTGGTTTGATTGAGTTGGTTGGTTGATTTGGATGGTTGATGTGTTACTGATGGTGATTGATGTTCAATGTTGAGTTCCATTATGATCATTGCTTTGGGTTGTGTTGTACTACTATTGTTTGTCTATTGGTTCAAGCTCAAAGTTTATTGCCCCCAGTGAGTTCAGGATTTGCCCCCAGTCTAGGGTGAGACACGACCGTGATACAAGAATATGTACATGATGCTTTCAGATGATAGGCAGATTGGTAGTGAAAGCGAATGGCGAAAGAAAATGGTCGAAATGGTCAAATAGATGGAAAAGATAACCTATCACAAATAGCGCCTGTTGCCAAGTTTTCACTACTTGTTTTTATTGCACTTTTTCAAATTTTTAGATTTTTTTGATGTTTTTGATTTTTCACATTTTTTTGTATTTTTCTCTTTTTTTTTATTTTTTTTATTTTTGATCTTTTTTATTTTATTTTTGTTACCAAGATGCCTATTTGCTAGGTTTTCATCAAGGAAACCATTTTTTTTAGGACATTTTCTGATGGTTTTGGTATTTTTTTCAAACATTTTCCGATGCAGTAGATGATTTAGGTGTATAATTTCTTCAGATGCAAGTTTTTTAGGGGTTCATCAAATAAATCCTCTTCAAGTGTGGACAACTGATATGTGCTTGATCCGAAGACTGATACAATAACAAAGGGACCTAGCCAGTTGTGTTCAAATTTCCCTTCTTCTCTCTATCTTGTTGATTATGGGGGTTCTCTTTCAAGACTAAGTCACCCACCTGAAATGTTCTAGGCTTTACTCTGTGATTGTAACTTCTAGATATCCTCTGTTGATAAGCTTGCAAGTGATCCATTACATGTTGATGATGCTCGTCCCATAGTTCCAATTCCTATAGGCTAGACATTTTGTAATCCTCATATGAAATTATCCCTTTTAGTGACACATGGAGTGATGGTAGTTCAACCTCAATAGGTAGAATGGCCTTTGATCCATAGACTAGAGCATAGGGTGTAGCTCTTGTCGGGGTGCAGATACTGGTTATGTAAGCCCAAAAGGCAAGGTTCAATTGAATGTGCCAATCATGTCCAACCTCGTTGACAATTTTCTTCAAGATTTTGAGGATAGTATTGTTTGAGGCCTCTACTTGGTCGTTTCCTAGGGATAGTATGGTGTAGAAAACCGATGTTGTATGTGAAACCTCTCACAGAGTTCTTGGACATCCTGATTCTTGAAGGGTCTATCATTGTCCATGATAATGGATTGAGAAATGCCATACCAATAGATGATATAGTTCAGGATGAATGATGAGATTTGTTTCCCTGTGATGGTGGTTAGAGGAACAACTATAATCCACTTTGTGAAGTATTATGTGGTTGTGATGATAAACTTGTGTCTGTTGGATGAAGATGTATGAATCTTACCTATGAGGTCCAATCTCCACTAACAAAAAGGCCATGTTGATGCGAAAGGTTGCAACTCTTGTGCCGGTGCATGTATTAGGTTACCATGGATTTGACATTTTGTGCACCTTTTGACATATTGGAATGACTCCTCCATATTTGGCCAATAATGCCCCAAACGTAGGAGTTTCTTAGCTAAAGTTAGGCCACTTGAATGTGTGCCATAGATACCATAATGGACCTCACGTAAAGCAGTTTCAGCTTCATCACATTCTAGACATCAAAGGAGAGTACCATCAAGAACTCATCGATAAAGCACATCAGCTATTAGGGTGTGTCAAGCTACTTGTTGAATGAAATTTCATTTTTGGTTCTAGGATAAATCGGGTGGGAGGGTATTGTCTTTCAAATACGTGTAGATTTTCCCGTAGGTAGAAGCGTCAACTTCGGCTAGATGGTAGATGACTTCGAATTCAGGGTTTTCATAGGATGGGTTGAACAGTTGTTGCACCATGAACTCATAATGGGCTCATTTCTCAGGAATCTGTAAGAGAGAAGCAATGGTAGCCATGGCATCAACAACTTTGTTGTCGCCTCTAGGAATCTGCTCAAATTTTATCTCCACAAAGTAATTTTTGAAGTCATCAACCATTCTTTTATATGGCATTAATTTTTCATCTTTTGTTTGGTAATCATCATTCACCTAATTAATGACTAGTTGTGAATCACCATAGACATGTAACTTTGTGATCTTCCACTCGACTGCTACTTTTATTCCAATGATCAATGCTTCATATTTGGTTGTGTTGTTGGTGCAAGGAAACATCAGTCTGTAGGACTTGGGAATGGTATGTCCTTGTGGCAAGATAAAAAATATTCTTGCACTTGATCCATGTTGTGTATAAGAGCCATCAAAGTACAACATCCATTGTTGTGTAGATATTGTAAGGACATCAACATCTGGAAATTCAATATTCATTGGATGATTGTCTTGCAATGGTGCTTCAGCTAGTTGATCTGCTATGGCTTGAACTTTGATGGCTTTTATGTCCACATACTAGATGTCAAACTCACTCAATATCATGACCCATTTAGCTAGTCCTCCTATTAGGGCAGCTTTGTTGAGTAGATACTTTAATGGATCAATTTTAGTGATGAGTTTGATGGCATGAGTCAACATGTACTGTCTTAGTTTTTGGGTAGCAAATACTACCGCAAGACAAGCTTTTTCAATGAAGGTGTAATTGATCTCATAACCATTCAAGGTCTTGTTGATATAATAGATTGCTCTTTCCTTTCCTATGTGTGTTGTAGAAAAATGACCCCTTGTCATTTTCATGGACTTTTAGGCCTTGTTTCATGGTGTTTGATCTATTTTTCTTTGATTTTATGTTGTAACATGGCTTGAACATGCATATTTAGGTACTAAAATTCAAATAATGATGTCTTGTGAAGGTGTTGTGAAGTGTTGTAAGACATTTCTATAGTCTTCTAGACTCTATTCATTACAATTCACCTAAAAACCACCTTTTCATCACTAATCAAGTCCTATTTTGAAGTGTTGTAAAGTCTTGTAACAAAATTTATGGACCATCTCACGGTTGATTCTCCCTCTTCGGATGATTCCTCTGAGGAGGGCGACCCTCCCCTTACTACTCCCTTGGAGTCGAAGCCTTTCCAGGCTCCTCTTCTTGCTTTCCCTTCTAGGGAACCTTCTATTATCACTATGCCATCGGTTCCTGCTCGTCGCTCGTCTCCTGATTCTACTAGTCCTTTGATTGCTCCTAACTCCTCTTCTTTTTTGTCAGCTCCCTCGCCGCATGATGTCTCCTCACCCAGGGTGGTTGTTGTGGATCCACTCCACTCACCTCACTCAGTGGATTTTGATTCTGAGCCTTCCTAATCTATTGTGTTGAGGAAGAAGAAGGGTCTTCCCAAATCTGTTTCCTCTTCATGGCCATGGGTTCTGGGAGTCAGATTGGTCCCCTCTAGTTCTGCTATCATTGTGTCATCGGTTCCTACTCGTTGCTCGTCGCTTGATTCTACTGGTCCTTTGATCGATCCTCACTGCTCTTCTTTTATTTCAACTCCCTTGCCATGTGATGTCTCCTCGGCTATCATTGAAACCTTCTGTTATCAATGTGACGTTGGTTCTTTCCTGTCGCTCGTCGCTTGATTCTGTTGATCCTTTGATTACTCCTGACTCCTCTTCTTTTTTGTCAGATCCCTCGCCACGTGATGTCTCCTCACCCAGGGTGGCTATTGTGGATCCACTCCACTCACCTCGCTTGATGGATTTTGATTCTAAGGCTTCCTAGTTTGTTGTGCTGAGGAAGAAGAAGGGTCTTCCCAAATTCGTTGCCTCTTCATGGCCACAGGTTTTGGGAGTTAGATTGGTCCCCTCTAGTTCTGGGGTTGTTTAATCTTTTTATGTTTTTCTACAGTTGTCGGTCAATTGTTTATGTTTGTTTCTCCTCTAGTTCAGTTGGTTTGAACTATGCTTCCTTTGGCCCTCTGGGCTCTTTGTGTAAAGGGTACAACAACTTGTAAATGCTGCTTATTAGAAACACAATTTCACACTTTTTCTAGGCATAACTTCACTATTTATACCTTTCTTGTGTTTTATTTGGCCCCTTTATGCCCTCATATTTTTTAGTTAAGTGTATTTTTGAATGCTAACCTGACAAACAACATTAAATACAAGATAATTCTTGACACCCTTTTTTAGGTCCTAAGTGGGACCCATTCACCATGGGTGGCGAATGAGTCCCCCTTGGCTCCAAATTAGAAATTTTTAAAATTTCCTTACAGGTTTTTATTCAAAATCACTTGATGTCGGCCTGTGATGAGGTATGAACAGGTAACTAAGGAAAAAGACTGTATAAATAAGTGATTTTCACCTCATTTTACATCTCCTACAATCTCCTCATTCATTCAAGCATTCAATCTCATATCTCAAGCATTCAAGCATCCTATAACATCAATTCAAGCATTACTCAAGCACTTTGGAGCATCCATTGACATTACTTCAGATTTGCATTATCAAGGGTTTGCTAAGTTCATAGCTATTGCATGTTATTAGTTTATCATCCTCTTTCATTTCATTGCTTCATTAAGGGTTTGATTACCAAAAGTGGGGTTTGACCAAACAAAACCCCTATTTGCTAACCCTCAACCATTTTTCCCCTATTGCATGTGTGTTTGCAGAATTTTACGTGTAGATTTAACAAGATTTTTGGTGTTGAAGATTGGTCAACAAGTCAACTAGGTGCTTCAAGTCAACTCATTCATATTTCAAGCTTGGAGAAGGTTTTCTATCTTTTTCCTACAGAATTGACTTCAACAATCTGACAATCAGAGATTTCTAGATCTAGTGTTGCAGAATTGTCTCTTCATTTTTTAGAATTTTGGGAGAGGACTAATTCACCACCAGTGGTGAATGAGTCCCACCTTAGGACTGAAAATCTATTTTTTTTCAAATTCTAGATTCCAACAGTCAAAAACTAATTTCTAACACTTTGTCACTAGTAGGAGGACTAATTCGCCACCCTGGGCGAATCAGTCCCACCATGAAATTTTAGTAATTTCAGTCAGTATTCACAACATTCCAGATCCATCCAATCTTGCCCAAGTGCACTCTATTTCTTTTTGTTCTACATTATTTCATCTTTTAGTTCATTGTTTGCATATTACAACGTGTTTTCAAACATAGTTTAAATCTTAGTTTTGCATTCAAATTCATTCATTAATATCACTTAATTGCATTTATTTTACTTCATTTAGCTTATACAACATCATACATAACATTATTTGAATGAACACTTAGCATTTTTGGGCCCTATCTCTTTCCTTTTAGGTGAAAAACCCTAGAAGAGCTAGAGAAGTCATAGGAACCAAAAAATATATGGTTCATTTTTGTGAACCCAACTTTTGAACATCTTGTATTTTTTATTTCATTCACATATTGCATCATAGATTGCATTTTCATTAACATTCAATTAGGATATTGTTTTGTTTTTGCATTCTAGGACTTTGAATATTGCATGAGTGAAAGCTTTGTTTAGATCTCGTTTTTGCATTGCATCTCATTGAATAAATAGAAAATATGCATTCTAGATCCTTAATGGAATTCTAAAAAGCATTAGATTCATTTTAAAATTTCTGAAAAAACACACAAAAACATCATATTGGGACTCATTCGCCACCCTAGGCGAATCAGTCCCTCCGCACTTTTTAAACAACATTTCTAGCATTTTTTGGCATTTTCCTACATTTTTGTTTTCTGTAGTTAGCTTTATGTTATAGTTAGCAGCATTTCTGTTATTTGCATTTAGACATCTTATATTACCTTGCATTTGATTTCACCCCCTCCTTTGTGGTACTTGTATGAGTGTTTGGTGCACCGTTGATAATAATTTAGTGAGAAGAAGTTCTAGACTCATGGCCTCCCATGATAGCACTTTTGTTGTGGACCTTGGGATTTCATGAGCTCCTACTCCTAGTATGGACAATGGTGCATTAGGCACTGACAATACCACTTCTATGCCTTCACCTTTCCATCCAATGAATGTTGACACCCAAAACAACTCCCTCCTGCAAGAAAAGGTCATTAATATTCACGGGGATTTAGCACATTTACAAGAAGACTTATCACTTGAAAACATTTCCACCACTGCCATACCTGCCATTGACAATCTTCATCATTTGATTGAAAGTGATGATGGCTTGCAAGTGATGAAGAAAATTGTTGAGATTTACAATAAACAAGACTCTTCTAATAATCAGTCCACAAACATTCCTGTAAGCCAAGGAGGACCTCAAGTTCCTCCTCCTTCAACCATAGCATCCATACCAACTTTTACCAATACGCAAGTCCACACAACTATGCACCAAGTTAATTATGCAGCTACTTCTTTCCTGATTCCAACTAGCATTCCTACTTCTCTTGTGGCATCACAAGTCCCCTCCACCACCTTCACACCCCTTAGTATTTGTTTCACTTCCCCTAACATCACCTACACTCCATCACTATTTTCCCTTCCACCTTAACCTACATACCCCGACCCTATTCTTACACAACTCCTTAATATCATTTAATCCATGCAACACCAAGTTTCCACCATTAGCCAAGGTCAAACTTCTCAACCCACATATCATGTCCGTAGCAGCCCCTTATCCTTAGAAATCTTACGTACCTCGATGCCACAATGGATAGAAATGCCTTAGTTTGAGAAATAAAGAGGTAAAGGAGACCCTATCAACCATATTAATGCTTATATCGCTTTATGTAGTGATTTTGTCCTTGATGATAAACTATTAGCCAAACTGTTTCCAAGGACCTTGAAAGATACTGCATTAGAATGGTTTTCCAACTTTCCTAATCATTCCATCTATTCTTTCAATGAATTGGTGGATGCTTTCATAAGTCACTTTCAAGTGCACATGACACCTAAAAAGATAATGGCTGACCTCATGCGATGTAGACAAAACACATATGAAAAAGGGTGTTGCCACAATAGTGGTTTACACTTTTTGGGAGATCCTGATTTTTGCTGAAATCACATATTTTTAGAAAATATAATGATTTATGCCTTAAGAATTTCCATTTAAAGGATTCCAATTGAATATGGTTTGATCAAACCACCTTAGACCAAGCCCCCTTGGATAGAATCCCTCTAGTTTTAAACCATACCTATAACGGAGTCCCCTTTACACCTATCAAAATGTTGATAAAACATCACTTTTGATTTACCTTTTGGGGGATCAAATGAATTCATTTAAAATTTATTTATTTTTAATTATGTATTCCTTATTATAAGCTTCCAAAAAAATTTAATTTTAATTTAATTTAATTTTATTATTATATCTATTTTTAATTTCTTATGAATGTAGGTTTTTCACCAAAAATCAAGCTCTTTGTTCTACACATGTGGGAAAATGGAAGATTATCAAAAAAAAAATTGAAAAATATGAGTGCACTAGATATTCAAGTCCTTGATCCAACAAAAAAAGAAAAATTGAATTTCGATACATACAAAAAAAATTACACATTATACAATTGCCCTATGTCTAAATTGTAATTGGTTTGACTTTGAGACTTGACTAAAGAAAAAATATTCAATAAAAAAATATCTAACCAAGTGGAAGCACTAGATATTGGAGTTACAAATATAAATTTGAAAGAATTATAATTTTATCATTCATGGAAAAAAAGTTATGCATTATACAGTGAGCGTCATTTTTAAAAAAAATTATTTTCTGAAAAAAACTAGTTTTCATGGGAGATGGAAAAATAAGTGCAATATGATTCCAAAAATTTTGAAAAATATATATTTATAATCTACAAGAAAAATTTCATGAAACTCTAGTTTGCATCATCTTCAAATTTCTCACAGTTTAGCCGCTATAAGTACCCGAAAGTGAAAAATTAGTTAAAAATTTGATTTTAGTGTCCAGTTTGGCCAAAAATTGTAAACCACTATTGTGGGATCACCCAAAAGTAATGGATTTTATCTCATGATACCAATCCTTGGATGCTCAAATTGATGTCAAGATTCTTGATGCACATCTACAAAATATTTTTATCAAAAACTTGCACACAGACCTTCAGGATAAACTAACTATGATGAAATTCCCTTCATTCATGCATTTATGCACAACCTTGTGTGAATACCATAATTCAGTTTCAAGTCGTGATTAAAAATCCACTTCTAACCGAGATGAAAAACCCAAACACAACAATCAAAGACAAAATAACACACAAAACTTTCATAAACCAAATAGAGGCTTCTTACAGTTCAATCCGCCTTCACAACCACAACCAACCCAACCAGCTCAAAATCAAGTGGCGGCTGTTAAAGCAACGGTGCCTTATACCTATGGGGACCTGAAGAGACAATTTACTCCCTTACCCAATACCCTCCATAACACAATGAACCAATTAATTCAACAACACATGCTTACTTTGCCACCCGTTAGACCACTTGATCCAAATCATCCCTTACCACCCACCTTCAAACCTAATGCTTATTGTCATTTTCATTGCCAAAATGGACATGACACTAAAAACTGCAAGTGTCTAAAACATCTAGTTCAAGATCTCATTAATTCAAACCATTTGTCCATTTTGGGTGTTAATGATCATGATAATAAGTCCATTGCACCCCCTAACCAAAACTTACAAATTTTCACCAATCATATGCCTAAACACACTTCATTTGTCAAGGCTAGTGAACCTTCAAACACTCATATAATGACTATTGATACAAACAATGAACAACCTGATATACCTCCACCTGTTATTGAAGATAGTCCTATGGATAAACTTGTAGCTATGATAGATGTTATCCCTCGTAAGGGCCAAACCACTAAATCTCTTGATATACTTTTTCTACTAAAGACATACTACAAAAAATTCTTGATGGTCCTCTCTACATAGCTAGTAGAATCTATGATAAGCCCACTAATGGGATATTAATAGATCCCGCTTGTGGTGAGAATGTGATCACAGAGGATTTTCTAGTATTACATGAGCTATATCAAGATGCTTATAATAAACCAACTACATGGATTAAAACTCATACTGGTTTTGCATGCCCTACGATTGGATTGATTGTACTCCCCTTACAGATAGGACCTAAAACTTTGGATGTAACATTTTCAATTATTCCATAGTCCGACCAATTTTTTTTATGGCTAGGCCAACCCTGGCATCGCTCAATGAAAGCAGTCCCATCAGTTGTTCACAAGTGTTTGAAGTTTCCAAAAGGAAATGAGATATTCACCATACACCATAGTGGCTTTAATCCCTTATCTTCCAAAGGTAATTTTTCATTAGAATCCTTTTGGCTTGAACCCATGGAACCCATCACCCCTCAAAAGGACTTCTTTTTCATAGCTTATCAAAAGTTCAAAGCCAAAAAGATAGTCCAATTATCTCTTCGTAATGCATCCTCGTCCACTTCCACACCTCCTATCATAGATGAAACCATGCTTCAACCTGATTTTGACATTGAGAAAATCATACAACCTCATGAACAACCACCCCTAGGTACTTCCCATCCATCATTTAAATGACCAAGGGAAAATGAAACAACCCCTATCATAACTCCTCATATTAAACAAGTGTAGAAAGCAAAAGAGAAAGTGCTTGATCCATCCTCCTCAGTTTCTTCTATTCTTCCCTCTTTGGAAGTAGAAGAACCTATGATGCCTCAATCCACTCTTACACCTCAACAACTCCAAAACCAAATTAAACGAAACCGCAGTGCAAGGGAACGTAGGCATCGTCGTCGTCTTCTTGCTCATCAATCTCACATGGAAGGAAACAAGGAAAACCAAACTCCGCCTTTGATAGAAGTAATAGATGACCACCCTCCTTCTCTTGACCTACCACAAGACAGTCCAGTGCAACAATCACAACAAAATAAACCAATCCAGCAACCACAACTTTTGATACATCTATCCTAAGAAATTGCCCTTTGTCCTCTTGTTGTCATTAATCTTGATGATGATGATGATGATGATGATGTGACAATAACAAAAATAGATGAAGAAGTGCATAATGACCTAAATTCTCTATTTTCATCTATAATCAGCTTACATGATAAATCCTCTCAACCAATTGAAGAACCTGGTACGACTCCTAGTTCAACTCTTGCAATTATTCCTTTAGACAGTCAATTGCCCTTGCATTACACTGAACATGATTGGGAGGTAGATGACTTGTTAGATGGTTGACTTGCATTCGCCTAACTAGCCTTTTTGCTTTTCTCTTTTTATTTTTCCTTTTTGTTTTCCTTTCATGTGCATATCGTTTTCCCTTGTATCATGCATTTAATGTTCCCTCTCTTTGTACACTTCTTATATTTGTACCTCTATTCTTCTATTCATCGTGCATTGTCTTTTTTCACTTTTGTTTTGTGTTCACCTTTTAGCGATGATGCAAAGCATAGGGATGCCTTATGTCTCTTCCATGTTGACCCAAACAATCCTTTTTCTTTTGTTTTTTTTGGTTTTGTTTTTTGTTTTCCTTTTGGGGATGACGCAAGGCATCGAGACCAAAATGTCTCCTTTGTTTTATTTCTTTTCGCTTGTGTTTTCCTTTTGGGTACAATGCAAGGCATCAAGATTGCAATGTCTCCTCCATGTTGACCCAAAATAGACTTTATTTTTCCTTTTTTTCACTCTCTTTGTGTCATTCTTCGAGTTCTATGTGCTTTGGGGAATGATGACAGTTCCTAGCTCTTTCATAAACACATTGCAACAATGAACATACTGACCCCAAATCCATAGATCCCTTATGTGTTTGGTGTGCTCTTTTCTGGGAGGCAACTCCCTTTCTTTGCTTTTCATTTTCCTTGACATGACATAGCCTAACTTCAAAACATATGACTTGGCATAAGACTTTCCAAGTTGGCTCTCATGTCTTGTTTTCTTTTTTCTTTTTCTTTCCTTCGCTACTTTAAAGTAATTGCTCACAGAACGGTGTGTAGCAATTTCTTTAAAGTGGGGGGTATACATTACCATTAATTCATTTGCATTCTTGGTTTCTAGTGTAGCCTTGTCGTTTATGTGATGAATTCGTTACTTTGTGGATGACATTGGGTGTGATGTCTTTCATAATTGTGATATATCTTAGCATATTACATTCCTCTTGGTGGCCCGATGTAATGCACTGCATCCCCTAAGTTGTGAATATACTATTCTTTGATTTCTCCTCTCTTGGATACATTAGAAACAATGTTCCCTAAGTGACTAACCTTGCATGAGCTTAACAAGACTCCTTTGAACATATTTCACATTTTACACTTAACATTTTACATTTTTGCATTTTGCACTTTTTTCCAATTTGCATAACGCAACTTGCATGACTATGGTACCTTCTTTTTGTTCATGAAATTTTTCTTTGTGGTGCCTTGTTAAAGTTATCAGGAGGCATAACTTTAATATAGTTGAGCGGGAAGCCCACCTAGCGGCATGACTTTTCCCCATAGCCACCTTTGTGTTTGTGAATGCATACCAACTAGTGTATGTATCTTACCTTTTTGGGCTTTCTCACCTCGTAGACAGCCAAAAGTTCCATGGCCCTAGAGTGAGTACATTTGGGCCTTCTCACTTGGTGGACCGTTATGTGTTTTTTCTCCCCAAAGTGAGTACACATTCTCTTTTTCAAAAAATCAGCCTATATCTAATCCATAACTAGTTGGATTGAAGATTGAAGCTTCATCTGATTCTCAACACTTGTGTGTTCCTTTTTTCTTATGTTTAGTTTGCCATGGGATCTTCATCCTAGGGGCTTGATCGTCCCTCTTGATTCATTGTCATTCCATCTTGCTAACATAAGTGCATTTGAACACTCCTCTCGATGTTCATGGCTAATTTAGTGTGAGTTTGAAGCAAGTTCACCCTCTCACTAAAGTGGGGGCTAAATGTGCCATAGAAAAATGGCCCCTTGTCATTTTCATGACCTTTTAGGTCTTGTTTCATGGTGTTTGATCTATTTTGCTTTGATTTTATGTTGTAACATGGATTGAACATGCATATTTATGTACTAAAATTCAAATAATGATGTCTTGTGAAGGTGTTGTGAAGTGTTGTAAGACATTTCTACACTCTTCTAGACTCTACTCATTACAATTCACCTAAAAATTACCTTTTCATCACTAATCAAATCCTATTTTGAAGTGTTGTAAAGTCTTGTAACAAGATTTCACACTTTTCTAGGCATAACTTCACTATTTATCCCTTTCTTATGTTTTATTTGGCCCCTTTATGCCATCATATGCTTTAATTAAGTGTACTTTTTAATGTTAACTTGACAAACAACATTAAATACAAGATAATTTCTGACACCCATTTTCAGGTCCTAGGTGGGACCTATTCACCATGGGTGGCGAATGAGTCCCCCTTAGCTCCAAATTTAAATTTTTTAAAATTTCCTTTTGGGTTTTTATTCAAAATCACTTGATGTCAGCCTATAATGAGGTATGAATGGGTAACTAAGTCACAAGATTGTATAAATAAGTGATTTTCACCTCATTTTACATCTCCTACAATCTCCTCATTCATTCAAGCATTCAATCTCATATTTCAAGCATTCAAGCATTACTCAAGCGCTTTGGAGCATCCATTGACATTACTTTAGATTTGTATTATCGAGGGTTTGGTAAGTTGATAGATATTGCATGTTATTAGTTTATCATCCTCTTTCATTTCATTGTTTCATTAAAGGTTTGATTACTAAAAGTGGGATTTGACCAAGGAAAACCCCTATTTTCTAACCCTCAACCATTTTCCCCCTATTTCATGTGTGTTTGTAGACTTTTGTGTGTATATTTAACAAGCTTTTTGGTGTTGAAGATTGGTCAACAGGTCAACTAGGTGCAAATTTAAGAAGAATTGAATTCAACAACCCGACAATAAGAGATTTCTAGATTTGGTGTTGCAGAGTTGTCTCCTGATTTTTCAAAATTTTGGGAGAGGACTGATTCACCACAAGTGGTGAATGAGTCCCACCTTAGGACTCAAAATCTGAATTTTGTCAGATTCTGGATCCCGACAGTTAGAAACCAGTTTTCAACACTTTTTCACCAGTAGGAGGACTAATTCGCCACCTTGGGTGAATGAGTCCCACTGTGAAATTTTAGTAATTTTAGTCAACATTCACAACATTCTAGATTCATCAAATCTTTCCCAGGTGTACTTTTTTTCATCCCATTTCTTTATGTTGTACATTATTTCATCTTTTAGTTCATTGTTTGCATATTACAGTGTGTTTTCAAACATAGTTTAAATCTTAGTTTTGCATTCAAATTAATTCATTAAGATCACTTAATTTCATTTAGTTTACTTCATCTAGCTTAGACAACATCATACATAACATTATTTGAATGAACCCTTAGCATTTTTGGGCTCTATCTCTCTCCTTTTAGGTGAAAAACCCTAGAAGAGCTAGAGAAGTCATAGGAACCCAAAAATCTATGGTTCATTGTGGAATCTTCTTGTGCCAATAAAGCTCCAAAAGATATCTCAATTGTTGCAATGTAGAGTATCAATGGATTTCCTTCGGTTGGCGGTACTAGTATTGATGGTGACATGAGATATTGCTTGAGTTGATTGAAGAAGGCTTCACATTTCTCATCCCACTTGAAACAGACATTTTTGTGTAATAAATGATTGAAAGGATGGGTTTTGTTAGCGAATTGCACAATGAAACTCTTGATGGATTGAAACTGTCCCTGTAATGATTTGAGTTGACTAATATTTTTAGGAGGCATCTCCATGATGGCTTTAACTTTTGCAGGATCCACCTCAATACCTATAGCCGATACAATATACCCCAAAAGTTTAGTTGATGTTACGCAAAATACACGTTTCTTAGGGTTCAACCTCACATTGAATTTCTCCAATCTAGTGAAGATCTTGTCTAAAATTTCTATATGTCCCTCTCTAGTGAATGATGTGGCCAAAAAATCATCTACATAATCCTCCATAAAAGTGTGCATCATGTCAGGGAAGATGGTGGTCATTGCTCTCTAATATGTGGCTCCAACATTTTTCAACCCAAAAGGCATTACATTCAAGTAGAAAGTGCCCCAAGGAAATGTGAAGGTTGTTTTGTCTTGATCTTCAGGTGCTATCCTTATCTGACTATACCCTAAAAAGCCATCCATAAGTGATAACATTTTGTGTCCCGCAGTCAAGTCTATGATGATGTCAATGTTAGGTAGAGGAAAATCATCTTTTGGGAAAGCCTTGTTAAGATCCCTGAAGTTTGTGCATATCCTAATGCTTTTGTCTAGTTTTGAGACTTGGACAATATTTGATATCCGCTCCCACATCGAGTAGCTTCTTTAATTTGGCTTTTACCAAGAGGGTGTTATGAGGGTGCATTTTTCTCAACTTTTTCTTTACTAGTTTTACGCCAGGTGGTAGTGATAAATGATACAT
Source organism: Sequoia sempervirens (assembly GCA_007258455.2). NCBI lineage: Eukaryota > Viridiplantae > Streptophyta > Pinopsida > Cupressales > Cupressaceae > Sequoia > Sequoia sempervirens. Next base: position 1,002,873,267 of record VDFB02271358.1, read on the forward strand.
GATGAGTTCTGGATCGATGTCTGGCATGTTAGAATAAGAGCAACCAAATTTGATTTGCCTCTCTTCAAAGAATTTAGTGAAATTAGGTTTTTCCTCCTTTGTCATGGATGTCATGAGGTGCAGGGTCTTCACTTTTTCAATTGTGCCGACATTGATAAACTATGTAGGCTCAATCAACACTGACAATCTCTCCTAATAGTGCTCAAGAAGTGTCAAATCTTCCATCTCTCGGTGCCTCTGAGAGGTTTTCACCTTGAGATACGCTCTTTGTTTTTACTTTTTTTGGATCTAATAGTTCTATTAAATGGTTTTCACCATTAGATCTACTTTTGGTATTCATTTTGTAGCTGGAAGATTTGGCACTCCCCTTGTCTAAAGTTTCATTATGAGATTCGATGATGGAACATGTTTCAGGGTTATCATAATAGAGGATGGCATCATCGTTTGGATAGAGGGGTAGATCAAACAACTCAAATTGGTCCCATTCAATCAATTTAGGGTGTACTAATGGCATGGAATCATTAGATTGGCTTAGGTTAGAAGGGGTAACCATCATGATGGCAATGTCATTAGAGTGTCTAATATCAATATCTATGTCTATGACATTACTTTCTTTCGAAGTATCTATCTCACTCAAAGTATGATCATCTTCACTTGAGTCATTGATATACTGTGATCCAATTTCAAGTGGTCTATAACCCAAGCTCTGTCCCTCCATACATGTTGGTGTATAATTTTTTACCACATCAATTTCCTTATCATGACAAGACTCTTCAGAGAGGGAATCCCATTCATATTCATTAGAGTTTGTTTCAGAACTATCTCTCAATTGAAGGATTCTCTCAACAACTTGTTGTTTGGTTTCTTCTTTTGTTTCTTCACTATACCCTAGTCCTGTCTTGTCCTTAGAATTCATTGTGATGGGTTGTATTGGTTCTATGATGCCTTCCTTTCTTTTACCAATAGGATCTCTTCCCTCATATCCCATCTTTTCCAAGATTGTCTTGACTTTTCCATACTGCTTTGTCAGTACATTTGAAGTGGATGCTTATGATTGTTCTTCATCCTTATGCAACCAATGAAAAACCTCCTTATCTTCTGATTCATCCACTAAGGTGCCTGCTCTTACAAATTTTCCATCAAAGAGTGTGGTTGGTTGTGATGATTATTGTCTTGATGTTGATGGTTGTCCATATGACTTAGGAGAAAATGAAAGTTGTGATAAACACAAGGATTGCTCAAATGAGTATTCCCCCGTGCCTTTGTCTTTCAATTGGATCTTTTCAACCTATTTTGATAAGGAATTGAGTTGAATTTTGTGATTTGATGGAGTAGACTCACTGATACCCTTATCTTTTGATTGGTCCTTTTTCTCCACCCACTTTGACAAGGCATTTAGTTGTTTTTCACTGTTGGATGAACCAAGAGTTGTAGCTTCCTTGTTGTGTGGTACAAAGTGTCTTGGTTTGTTCTGAGTGTGTTACAATATTGGGGGTTGTTGGAATTAGTAGCAATAGTGATCTCTTGTCCGTTAAAAGGAAATTTCAAACACTGGTGATATGTCGATGGTATAGCTTGCATCTCATGGATCCACAGATGTCCCAAGAGTATGTTGTATGCCAATTCTTTTTCCTACACTTGGCATACTATATCTTTGAAAACTGGTCCTACTTGAATTGGTAGGACAATCAATCCTTGGGATGATCTTTCTTCATCATCACATGCTTTTATTGTGATTTTCCTTCTAGGATCAATAACATTTTCAAAATATTTGAGTGCACGGAAAAGTTTTAGAGTGAAGATATTTAAGCTAGCTCCTCCATGTATTCGAACACATTTAACGCAGTGTTTATGGATTAAAACCTTAATGTGGAGAGCAACATTGTGTGGATGGGTGATAGATGCATCATGTTCGGAAAATGATAAGCAATGTGGTGCAGTCAAGTGCCCCACCATAGTCTAAAATTGGAAAGCTTCCAAGTTGTTTGGTACTATGGTGGCCACTAGAGCTTTTTCTAAGATTTCTTTATGTGCTGGTGAAATCTTGAGAAGATCTAATATGGATATTTGAGTGGGTATCTTCTGTAACTAATCAACGATGTTATATTGAGTTGTAGGGACAACAATAAATTTTCTTTGGACATGGAAGGGGTAGCTCCTTTCAATGTTACCTTGGCTTGTCCTCTTGTGATTGCATTGATTGGTGAGTTATCTTGTTTTTCTTTGATTTTAATGACATTTATTTGGTTGTCATTTGCAGCAATGTTGGTGATCAAATTTATTGGCACAAGGTCATTGATTTGATGTGAGGCAATGTTGATATCATGGTGATGATTTTCAGTTGCAATGATGTTTTGTTCATGTTCAATGATGTTGTCATTTATTGGGTTATCAATTACAATAAGATCTGGTTTGTCATGGGTTTGATCATCAACTACCTCAATATGGAGAATAGTGGTATCATAAACATGGTTCACATTTTATCCTTTGGTGTTTGATGATGAGGACTCCCCCTTTTCATAATTTGGTATAGGGTTCTTAAACACTCCATGATCATTGTTTGTTTGGAGTCCTATAAATATCATCTTTTCAATTGCATGCAATCATTTTTTTTATGCCCTTTGCTTTGATGAAAGTCATATAAATGTGCATCATTCCACCATGGAGGCTTAACTTGTGGCTCCCAATTTCTTGCCTCTAGTAATGTTATGACTTTAGCTTCAAGAAGTTACTTTAATGTTGATTCTAATGATTGTCCCAAAGGTGTGAACCTTCTTGGATTGGAGGATGTTTGATATGATGGTGTTCTTGATCCAGCATTACCTTGATTTTTTTTTTGGTTGACATTTCAGTTGTTGTTTTGGTCGTTGGGTGGATTATTGTTCTGATTAGTTTTGGTGGCAGTTGTTGTTAAGTTGAATAAAGGTTTTGCATTTTCATTTTTAGTTGTGCCATCGTTGTTACCCACATTCTTGTTTCATTGCCAAAACTTTGGTTTGTCACTGTTGTTGTAGTTGTTAGAGGAGATTGATGTGTTTTTTTCATTGTAAAGTTTTATGACTCCTCTTTTGACCAAAGATTCTTCAATTTTAATCCCATTTTCAATCAATTTTTTTGAAGGTAGGTGGACATTGCAATTCTAACCTATAGCTCATCTCGTCATTTAGGTTATCAATAAAGATTTTCATCTTTTCTTTTTCAGGTATGGGATGAGAATACCTCACAAATAACCTTCTCATTTTTTGTAGAAAAGTGAGGAACGTTCACCCTTTTTCTATTTCAAGTTGCAAAGGTCTTTCATTGTTATATCATGTTAGATGTTATAAGAAAATTGTGTGATGAACTTGTTAACCAATTCTTCATAGGTTCTAATTGGTGGTGCGAGTTTGGAAAACCATTCAAGGAATTTTCCACCTAGACTTCATGGGAATAACCTCATCAAATAAGTCTCTTCATGAGAAAATTCAAGACTCATGGTTTTAAATTCCCTCACATGATCTATTGGATCAGTTTTACCATTGTATTTGTCATACTTTGGGAATTTGCAATGTTTAAAAACACTTTGGTAAAACACATCAAACATGTACAACTTAAGGCTATGTAGGACAATATTTACTGGATTCCCACTTGGATTTTACTCCAATTGTGCCTAATTTTAATGGATGATTAGAAGCTTGACCCCATTGGCTACCCTCCACAACACTTACTTCTACGAGGCAGCCAAGCTTCAATACCCGTGAATCTCCCATGACATATTTCTCATCTCTACTAAAAGCCACAAAAATGTGGGATGACTTCAAAGGTTAGACCTTCTGTGCCAGTAAATAGAATAAGGATTTTGGCCTTTTAAATAAGAGGTTCTAGTATAGGCATTTCATTCATGGTGGATCATTCATACGGAAAGAGACCATTGTTTCCCTTCTTGTAGGAACAATCCTCGTGATACTTGAACTTTCCTCAAGTACCCACATTTATATCCTGATTGGAAGTTGCTTGGCTTTAGCGTGTTACTGGTTGGGTCATTCCCTTGGGTGATTAATTTTTCCCACAAGGCAATCCCTCTAAGGATAAAACAAAATAAAAATGAATGGTTCTGGCTTTTTGGTCACCCAGTTAAGGGGAGAGCATATTCCTACCATTCATCAAGCATAGAAAACATGGTGTTCTTTAACCTTCTAATTAAGCTAGATGCCTATCTTAATCAAAAGAAAGCATTAAACAACTCTAGCCCTTGCATAAATCATCAGTAGTTTGATAAGAATGTCTTTTACCAACATATAAAAGTACCTGCAAGTAGGAAACACCAATTAGTTCTCATATTTTTAAAATCTGGCAAGTTTAAATAGATGTGCTAAAACAGTCATCCAATGTGCTAAAATATTAGTCTAATGCGCTAAAAGAACTATTCAATGTGTTAAGAGAACTCATGTATGCACTAAAATAACTGATGAATGCACTAAAAGAAATGATGAATGCACTAAAGTATTGAGTAAAAGCACTAAAAGACTCCCTGAACGCGCTAAAATTTTTTTTGGATGTGCCAAAAGAAATGTCGTATGCACCGTAACAGATCTCGTATGCGCTAACATATTTTTCTTATGCACCAAATAAGAAGTTGTATATGCTAAAAGATTGGTCATATGCATTGAAAGAACTCACCTTCGTGCTAAAATGTCATTTCTAGCCTGTTCACAAGAACTTTTTCCAAAAAGTTGTTAAAAATGGGGTTGTGCCCCACATTGGGCACCAATTTATGTGTGTTTGAAATGTGGGAGTCAGAAAATCAATACTAAAGCACACAAACACCAATAAGACGTATTATATTAAATATTTGAATCAAAGAACTACTCTAAATTGTAGCTAAAAAAATCTTCAAAAACGTTCCATTGTTCTTTATTCTCGAAGTTTTATTAAACCATATTGGCTCTCAGATTTTGTATATGCACTATGGTTGTTAAAATGACAACTTGAGAAATGAGATGTTCAAAATGCAAGAAATCTAAGTTCCTACCTGAAACTATGTGATAAAATCCATGATACTATGATAATGGTGATATTGACAAATTGATAATGTTGCTAAACTATGTGATACAAATGTTGTGATAAGAAATTAAAATGATTTTGTGTATGCTCAAATGACCATTGATATGTTGAACTAAAATGCAACTATAAAGCAAAACATGATTATAAGTTAACATGATGCTACAATGAAAACTTGTTAAAATGCTAAATAATGCTAACTATAAACTCCAAATGCTCGAATGCTTGAAAGCTATTCCTGCATAATAAGTATACTCAAATATGAGATGCTAAATACTATAGAAAAGGGTTGTATTTATAGGATTTTCCAAGCATCTTGTGATGTGGTAGCGATCAACGGTCCAGTTTCAAACATGAGGGATGAACAATGGAGATGGAGAGAATCAAGAAGGATGTTCCCTTGACAAAAGACAACATGCCAAATGGATGAAGGGATAGAGTGTGTGAGAAAAAGACCATGTGTTCAAAAAAATTTGAAGATAATTTTAATTTAAAAATTATAATTATTTAATTTCATGTGACCTTAGTGAGGTGGCATGAAAAGTTGTAGACATGTGCTTGAATTCCAAATTTGGGATTAGTGAAAATTATTTAAATAAAAAAAACTATGGAAATTTGTTTATTTAATTAAATTAGAGGAATGTGATTTTAGATTTGAAGAATTAGAATATATGAACTATATAAATAAATTGAGAATTTATTTATAAGTAGATGAAATATTAATTAAATATCTAGTATTTTCATTAATTAAATGTCTTGACCAATTTTAGGTGTATACAAAAAGTACACTTAATTAAGTCCTGTAAGTGCATAAAGGGGCCAAATAAAGCATAAGAAAGGTGTATTTGGTGATTACAAGTCTAGAAATGTGAAAGTTTGTTACAAGACTTTACAATACTTCAAAATAAGACTTGGTAAGTGATAAAAAGAGGGTATATGAGTGAATTATAATAAGATTCTAGAAAAGTGTGAAAATGTCTTACAACACTTCACAACACCTTTACAAGACATCATAAAGTCTTAAAGATTCATAAAGATTCAATACCTAATGTGAATGTGTGGAACACATAACAACATTAAATCAAGGTGAAATCAAGCCAAATAAGCACAAGGAGGGACAAAACAAGAAAAAGTAAAAGGGTTACTTTTTCCGTGTCCACATTGATATTTTCCACCTTCATAAAATTGCTTTTACTTTGTATTAACTACCCTAAATAAAGGTGCAATTGTGGTGGATTAGGGTTCAAATCATGAACTCCTTGATTCCTATGTAGTGGCCTACCTTTGAGAGGAAAGTGACATAGGTGGCCAATGTGGAACACTTACATGTCACTTTAATTCCTATGAGGAAAAATACCTTAGAGGAAGTGTTTGTCTTGGATACTTAACAATTAACAATCAATAAGGTTTGAGCCATATGACACCGAGTTTTGAAGAATTACTAGGAGTTGAGACTCTTTCTTACCTGGTTCATGAGAACTGGGTGCAAAGGATACCTAGGACCGAGTGCAAGTGAGGCCAATTTGGGTTTGAAACGAAACTTGTGCAAAAACCTTCGGTCTTCAGTTATGAAGAAAAGAAAACACACACTACTAGGCTAACTAGGAAAAAGATGACACATGATCACCAGGACAATTCTACCCAAGTGACCATTTATTGGGCACAACACTAGCTGAAAAAAAGAAGAAAAACTTACCTAAGATAGACAATCTTTAGAGAAACAACACCTAATACCTAGGACCTAGGGATCTAGTTGGTTAACAAGGCTAGGGAAAAGATTTTTTCAAACACTCCAAGTCTAGCAAAAATAGGAACTTAAGTGGGGGCTAGAAAAATTGGATCAAGATCTCACTATTTTACCATTTCCTACAAAAGTAGCACACCAAAGCAAGTGAAAAGCAAAGGAAGGGAAAAAGTAGTAGAAAAAGAGGGGGTCTACATTTTGTCATAGGGCACAATGGGGTGTGTTGTGAGACCACACAACATGTTGGTCAAAGTTTAAAACTTGACCTACACTCTAGTATTGTAACTTGTTCTAATGTCATGCAGGTTAAAAACTCTACGTTACATCATGAATGATGTAGTGTTTTGAATGAATGACAAGATGAGGGTGTGCAATAGTTTGTGAACATGAAATATTGTGGGGGTTTTAATATTTGGATGTTGTTCAGGGTTTGAACTTCGAACAAAATATAATGTCGATCATAGGTAACCATAAGCTAAGACTTAAGAAGTAAATCATAGACATAAATACATAAAAACCTAAACAAAAATAAAAAAGATGATAAACAAAAAGAAAACCCTAATCAAAGGCCACAAAAACCTAAATAATATACGCCTAAAATAGTGAAAACAAAGTGAAAAATAAAAATAATATGGATACCTCAAAAACCAAGGAAAATGGTGAGAAAGACTCGGTTGAATTCACTTGAAACCCCAACACAAATGCTAAAATCGAGCAACAAGACAGAGGGAACTTAGGCGATAACAAGTAGAGGAAGAATGGTGAGAATGGGGATTAAAACAAATTTAAATCAATAATAACCCTCATTAAAAATGGCATTAATGACCAATCGTGTGGTTGTAGGAGTGTAGTCATAGGAAATTCCCCGCGACTACATCCTTAGATGTATTTGCTCCAAACATGTAATGTCGCTAAATTTTAGTGACGCTACATGTTCACAAAAAATGACTAACTCTTGAAATTTTCTCTTTTGCAAATTTTCAAAAAGCAAAAATCTTGATTGCTCAAAATGAATTTTCAAGGGATCAGACTATGCATGAGGGAAACTAAAATTTTCCTTGGTTTGCCTGCTTAGAGGATGTTGACTATGAAACAAACAAGATTCGGATGGGTTATCCCATGGATTGAGCGAGCTAAATTCAAGGATAATAGTTGGCTCTAACTAGGGAGCTTCCTTTGATCATCCTTTCAAATGATCAAAGGGAGAAGAATCCCAAAACTCTAAGTTCCTTCATCTATCCGTTAGGCTATAGAGTCAGGTAATACAAAAATAAAAGATAAAAATAAAGACTCGAGAATTATACAAATATGTACAAACTTATCTAACACTTGATTGAGTGAAATGCTTCAGATGTTGTTCGTTGTGGGGTAGTAGAAATGGTATCCCATATTGGTACACCATAAGAAAAATATTCTCACCGAAGAGTTGGTGAATTGTGAAAGGGCCTCTCCATAAAGAATCAAACTTTCCATGCATTCCCTTTGGTTCTCTTCTTTTGTCCCACAACAACACTTGATCTCCAATTTAGAAATCATGAGATTTTTCTTTTTTTTCAAAAATCCTCATGACTTGGATTTAGTGTTCTGCAATATGATCCACCACCTTCACACGTTATTTCTCCAATTCAGTAAGGAACATGACACCTTTATCAACAAAGTTGTCAAAAGTATCATCTTCAATGGCCTTAGCTAATTTTAAAGTGGGGAATTCCAGTGTGATAGGTATCTCTACATTCAAAACATACAAGAGCTGAAATAGAGACATTTCAATTGCTTGTTTTGGGGTAATATGATCCACCAATAATGCATCATGTAATGCCTTGTACTAGGACCTTTGTTTTTCATACACCAACTTCCTGATTATGGTAACCAAATTCTTGTTGCTCGATTCAGCTTGACCATTCCCTTGTGGGTAATAGTTAGAAGAGTGAGCAAGAGTGATCCCATACTAAAAAAAACCTCTATTATTTCATTAGATGAGAAAGAAGTAGCGTTGTTAGCTACAATATTGTTTGGAACACCAAACCTTGAAATGATATTCTCCTTGAGGAAATCATATACCACTTATGAAGTAACATGCTTGATTGGAATGGCTTCCACCCACTTGGTGAAATAATCAATAGCCATGAGGACATAACTATTTCCCAGACTTGATGGTGGGTTGACTACATCGATGAAATAAATACCCCATTGTTGAAAGGGTTCTTCAATTACAACTAAATTGAGGGGTAAAGCTACTAATTTGGGTTTCCTCACAAATTGCTAACATAACTCACACTTACACACTTAGTTGTACACATCTTGAAAAGTGTGGGCCAATAGTACTTTTCTCTGAAAATCTTGTGAGCAGTAAATGGAGCCAAAAAATGTCCTTTACATGCTAAGCTATGAAAATATTTCAAAAAATTGCCTTATTGTGCTTTTTCCACACAAAGTACAAAGGTTCCATCAATACTCCTCTTTTACAAACCATTGTCCCACATAGCAAAGTTTGAAGCCTTGAGCTTGATTGTCCTCTTTTCCTTGTATAAAAAATATTTGAGATATTCTCCATATGAGAGGAAATGTGCAATGTTTGAATACCACTCATTTTTCATGCTTACAAACAAGACTCTGGGAACATCTTCAATACTTGCTTCCTTATCCTCGAATATTTCTTTTGGTTTGTTATCAATGATCAACTGACATAAACCTTTCCCATGAACTAACTTCGTGGGATTAATTTCAATGTCATATTCTTGGATCTTTGCAATCCAATTACGTCTTTTAGTTCCAAACTCTCATTGAGTCAAGGTAGACATGACCATAGAATCTGACACTAATGCAACAACATGAAAATTAAGAATGTAGAACCTGAAATTCTTAACTGCTTTAACAACAACATAAGAATGTTTCTCCATTGGTGAGTACTTAAGTTCATAAGTCTTCAAAGTAAAACTCGTGAAAGTTATTGGGGATTCAATTCCCTCACTATTTTATTGCACCAGGATAGCAGATAGAGTAGGTTCTGCGGCATAAATTTACATGATGAAGTCTTTTGTATAGTGTGGGAGACTAAGACTAGAGAATGAACAATATCCTCCTTAATTTCATTGAAATTAGTTTTATCTTTTGCAATCCAATGAAATATTTACTTACATTTCATCATATCAATGATATGATGTGTCTTCTCTACAAAGTCTAGAACAAACGTTCACAAAAATTTCACCTTCCCAAATAAGGAGTGTAACACCAATATACTTGAAGGTAAATTAAGATTCTAAACTGACTTGACCCGATCGGGATCAATATTGATTGCTTCCTTCGATACAATGTGTCCAAGGAGCTTAGCTTCTATAACCCCAAAAATGGATTTCTTGGGGTTAAGCAAAATATCATGCTATCGGCACCTTTCTAGCACTTGTTGTAAGTGATGATAATGATCTTGATGTTTCTTAGAAAAGATAGTCAAATCATCAAGGAAAACCATAATGAACTTACCCATCACATCATGAAAATCCAAGTACATTGCCCTTTGAAAAGTAGCACTGATGTTGATCAACCCAAAAGGCATTTTGTGATATGCAAGTGTTCCCCATGGAGTAGTGAAAACAGTTTTGTGTTGATCTTCCTTGCTCACTTCCACTTGATTATATCCTAAAAATTCGTCTAACATAGACAAAATTTTATAGCCTATCATTGTTTGTAGAACTTGACCCCTTACCCGCAATGGGTAATTATCCTTCAATGTTAATTGATTCATGTTTTGAAAATCCATGCAAATGTGGATATCCCCATTCTTTTTTCATACTGGAACAATGCTAGCTAACCATGTTGAATGATGGATAGGAAAAATGATCCTAACATTTAGCATCTTTTGAACTTTAGCAAGAATGGTACTTGAGATCTTTAGGTTGTACTACCTCTATTTCTGCTTATGAGGCATAGAACTCAATTTGAGGGGAATTTTGTGTTGGACTTCTCTTGGATGAAAGGATTTTAAATCATCATAGGAATAAGCAAGCACATCCATGTACTACCACAAATTTTTTTTAACTTTTCCTTTTCCACTAGTGTGCAACATTTACCAGTATTTACTATTTTGGGATCTTTTTCTGTTCCCAAATTAGCTTGTTCAACTTCCGTTGACAAATCAGATTGAGATTGCTACTAATTCTTGGCATAATGATCATGCTTGTCAAAAACAAAATCAAGAGACACCAAACCTTTGGGAATTTTATTCCCTTTTAACTCCAAGATTTCCTCACTAGTTTCTTGATCCATTTCAAAGATTGATTCTCAAGGAGAGGAATCACTTCCTTCAAAATACAACTCACTAAAATTTTCAGCCTTTCCAAAAGGGAAATAGTTTGATGATCATCATTGAATATTTTCTAATAATCAAAATTATCAGGAACACTGGGTTGGAAAACTAACTCAATAACTTATACTTGGTTTCTCAGAAATCTTTGTGAGGAATCAAAAGAGTAGCTAATACTACCAAAGAATTAGCTTTACCATTTTATTCCCTTGGAACGATAGATATGTCAAAAGCCTCAAAACCTTTAATGCAATCCCAAACAAGATTAGAGTAATTCCTTAACCTTTCATTTCTCATCTGGTACAAATTTCTTACCTAACTAATAACCAACTTAGCATCATCTTGAGCATGAATATTTTTAATTCCTTTCTTGTGTGCAACATCCATTCCTAACAAGGTCTCATTTTCTGTATTGTTAGTATTATTCAATTTCATTTTGAAAGAGAGGGGTATTTTTTTCCTTGTAGGGATATGAAAACTAACCATGATCTAGACCCAGTGGAAGACCAATGTCCATCAAACTCCAAAGTCCAAATATCATTTTAACTCACTAAGCTAACAGTTTCAAAATCATGGATCTCTTCATCTAAAGAGGATGAGCCATTGATTATCTTCTCTTCACTTGAATCATTGTCCAAGGACTCAAAAACTTTATTGCAAGAAATAAGTGCCCATTCTAAAAGACTTAAAAATAATTGAGCTTTTGGATCATCAAATTTTGTCACAAAAAACTTAGCTTCCCTTTTTGGAAGTAGTTTCTGCATAACACCCTTAACGGGTATTTTGGCCTCAAACCAATCCATATTGATCTCACCACCAACATCCTTGCAAAAATTCCATCCCAATAATATCCCATATGAGGCCTAGACATCAGCTACAAGAAATGTCATCTTAATCTTCTTGTCAGGAAAAGAAGCAAATGCAAATTGTGCATCTTTAATTTTCCCTATGAGGGGCACTTGCTTGTTTTCCATTGGAAAACACTGCCCAAAGGTATTTTTCAAATTCAAACCCAAATCATTAGCTACTTTGGATGGCATCACATTATTGGAGGCAACCGAATGAATGACACAGGTACTTAGTTTATAACCATTGACCAGTAAGGAGATGTAAAATGGATCTAATTTTCTAGGAATGGATGAAGGAGTTGAAATTAGGTTACCTTGTCCAAGCCTTGGTTTGGGAACAATTGGTGTATTCTAGGAAGAATCTCAGCTAGGGAAAATTCCTTTTTCTTTGAAAAGCTTAGCAATTCTATCAAATTGATTGAGGTTGTCCTAGAGATGCTCAACTTCTGGCATTTGTATTTTTGTCTTCTTTACATGATCTATGATGTCAAAGGCTTGGTAAGGGTTCGCCAAAGAATATGGGAAATTTTCATTTTGGGTCTTAGGATTTAGGACACCAGTTCTAAGTAGAAAAGAAGATGCAAGAGGATTTAGGGTTCTTGTTCATTCCTCGTTCTGTCCTTTGGTTGGATTTGAAAAGGATTCCCTCTCTTAGCGATTGTGATTTCTGGATGTGAGTGATGCTTCACCTTAGCTCCATCACCTATTGATAATCAAACTAATTTGGGGAGTGGGTGAACACAACATAAGCCTCACCATGTGTCTCCTCCTCTTTCTTAGCTCCTTCTTCATATTAAAGAAACCCAATGTTAGAGTCACCAACCACATATTCTTCCTCCTCTGGGAAGAGATTGGCACCATCTTCCGAGAGATATTCTAACTACGAAAGATCTTCTTGTTTAGTTTAATAATACCCCACTATTGGATTTGTAGGTGGTGCTTCAAGTGAAAGTATTCCTTGTGGTGTGGGAAGTCTATTATGGTTTCTTGCAACATTTTTGGGATAATTTGAAGCATTTGGATAAGTTCTCCTTGGAACATCCTTGTAAGAAGGAATATACGAACCTTGAGAAATTTGCTTCTTGAGAGCTAGAAATTCATTAGCTAGCTTTTGCACCATAGGATTTGTGGTGCTTTTAGAAGGTTGGGTTGAAGAGGGATGTCCTCTAGACCTATTTGGATTCTTCCTTATTTTTTCAGTGAGGATTATATCATCCTCTACTTTAGTAGCCAAAGTTTGGGCAGCTGCAAGAGTAGCTAGGGCCGCTCTTCGTAGAAGAAAACATACCTCAAGAAATTGTGTATTGAGGAAGAAACACTTCAAATTTTGAGTTGTAGGTTGACCAATAGTTGGAATTATGTTTTGAAACTTATTAAACTTAGCCATGAACTCACGTATGAAATCTTGTGGTTCCTTCTTCATCTAAGTAAGTTGTGCCAACAATGCATGAGCATCTTCTGCTTGTTTAAACCTTTCTTCAAAATTAGTTTGAAGCGTGGCCCAATTGGTAATACTTGTAGCTAAAAGATGATAAAACTAATCAGCTGCCACTCCTTGGAGCATTTCAATAAACAACCTTACCAATACATCTTCATGTTCTACTCTGAGAACTCCACATGCAATATAGAATGTGGCAATATCCTCATTTGGGTGTTTTTTAGCATCTCCATAGAACTTAGGAAAGTTCTTTCATGAACCACGTGGAAGTTCATGTGTAGGTGGTGCCAAGTTCAAAGGGGAAAAAGTGTTTCCCCAAGGACATTCAAAAATGATTCTACCTTGGTTGAATGGAGGAATAATAAACCTTTGAATTGGTGAGATAGACAATGCCCTTTGAGCACTAGAAGCTTCACTTGGTATAGGAGATCTTACGTTAGCGAGAGGAAAACTCCTGGGTATGTGCAAGATCATGATGGGCCAAAAAGTGGCAATATGATGGGTATTTATAGGGTATGTGGCTGATGACTTTTTTTTAACCCAAAATTGATGAAATGAAAAGGGTTTTTTAAAGGAGATTCTCAGCTTTCCACCAACATAAATTATGCTTTACTTTGAATTTAATAAGTAATTATTATTCATTTTCTATTTGAATTATGACTAAAGTGTTGATTGATAGGCTGATTGAAAAATATCTATAGCTTTCAAACGGTATCACATTTTTTGAATCCAAAACATGCATCACATTCTATGCTTCACATACTATAAGATTAAAAAAAGAAAAAATGAATTTCATGAACTTTTGACCAAGTTAAGGTGGTCGACATACGAGTTTTTATATTTTTTAAAAGTTGTAATAAAAAAATCATAATTAATTATTTACTTGGAAAAAAATTACAAAAAAATATGCATCACATCCGAACATGAGTCCTCTACTTATGTCTAAAATATTATAAAAAAATATTATCATTTTATTATGTTTAGGGTGGTCGGACACCTACTTTTTTTTCCCTAAAATTTAAGTACTCTTGCATTGAAATTTCAAATTTTCACCAAATAGATTTTAAAAAAACCTAGTAGTTTAGAAACTACATTCAATTTGCTATAGATTCTATTTTTACATATTTTTGAAATAATATAGATAACTTATTCAAAGTTTTACGACAAGTTTCCTAACTCTGATTTTTCTGAATTTTTTGCTACTTAAGGGCCTGTTTTTTCCATGATGATCCTGCACATACCCTCCTTGTGAGTTGAAGAGGTGATCTCATCCTTGTAAGAAAAATATCAAAGTTATATTTTTACAACAACTCAAACATAGGATCAATATGTCCCCGATCCATTTGATCACGTGTATAGCTTCTTTATGCCAAAATGGAAAATTCACAGGAAATGTAGATCAACAATAATAGAAATAATTACAAACACAATAAGAAACTGGTATACTTCAACCAAAAACATGATGCTCTTGGTTGTGTATTTGTATCTCCAGTAGAGTTTCCAAAAAATTGTTGGGTGAATATTTTGTAATCAACTAACTGATTACAAAATGGTGATTTCAACCACAATATAGTGAGATTAAATCTCTCCTCTCAAAAAGTGGAGGCTCCCTTCTTATTGCTAACTAAAATAACTAGTAATTAACTAAGCTTATGTACACTACAATTATCCACGGGGAGTTTTTCCATTCATCATATTCCCTTTTTTTTAGTATAGATGTTTCTTCTTACAAAACTGTAATGATAATCCTATGAAAATTACAACATGTAATTAACCATAAAGTAATATTTGGAGAAATAATAACCAATGTCTATTTCGTCTAGATGAAAGAATAACTAAAATGATACCAACAAATTTTGATAGAGAGAAAACCCACCAAACCACAAAGTCTTATGTTGCTTTCTATGATAATATGAAAAGAAAAAGAACGATATATGTTGCAGCCCAAAGTATCCAATATATGCCACAAAATGATCAACTAATGTAGATCACAACTCGTACCCCACATTATTCGAATTATATCCAAATTATACGCAAACATAATTTCCAAATATAATATTGTAGCTCAAAGAATTCAAAATCAGATTTGGTACCTCCTAGAACACACTCAATTCCATGCTATGATTCAATAATGTACAAGAATTAATAGAGATTCATAGTGTGGAATTGAGTATGCTCTAGGAGTGCCCTCTGCCTTGTTGCTCAATTCTAGCATTTGTGTTGGGATTTCAAGCGAATTCAACTGAGTCTTTCTCACCATTTGCCTTGGTTTTTGAGGTATGTATGTTATTTTTATTTATCTTCACTTTCTTTTCACTATTTTAGGCGTATATTATTTAGGTTTTTTGTGGCCTTTGATTAGGGTTTTCTTTTTGTTTATCATCTTTTTTATTTTTTTCAGGTTTTAATGTATTTATATCTATTTTTTACTTCCTAAGTCTTAGCTTAGGGTTACCTATGATCGACATTATATGTTGTTTGAATTTCAAACCCTGAACAACATCTATATCTTAAAACCCCCGCAATCTTTCACATTCACCAACTATTGCACACCCTCATCAAGTCATTCATTCACAACACTACATCATTCATGATGTAACACAGAGTTTTTATCCCATGCAACATTAGAACAAGTGACAATACTGGAGTGTAGGCCAGGTTTTAAACCCCAACCAGCATGTTGTGTGGTCTCACAACACACCCCATTCCACCCTTTGGAAAAATGTGGACCCCCTCTTTTTCTATTTCTTTTTCCCTTCCTTTTCTTTTCACTTGATTTGGTGTGCTGCTTTCGTAGGAAATGGTAAAATAGTGAGATCTTGATCCAATTTTCCTGGCCCCCACTTAAGTTCTTATTTTTTCCAGGCTTGGAGTGTTTGAAAAATATTTTTCCTAGCCTTGTTAGCCAATTAGATCCCTAGGTCCCAGGTATCAGGTGTCGTGCTCTAAAGATAGTCTATCTTTGACAAGTTTTTCTTTTTTTTTTTCAGCTAGGTGTTGCGCCTGATAAGTGGTCACCCGAGTAGAATTGTCTTTGTGATTACGTGTTAGCTTTTTCCTGGTTAGCCCGGTAGTGTTTATTTTCTTTTCTTTGGAACCAAAGACCTAAGGTTTTTGAACAAGTTTCCTTTTGAACCCAAATTGGTCTCACTTGCACTCAGTCCCGGGTATCCTTTGCACCTGATTCTCATGAACCGGGTAATCAAGATTCTCAACTCTTGACCTAATTCTTCAAAACCTGGTGTCAGATAGTTCAAACTTTATTGATTGTTAATTGTTAAGTATCCAAGATAGATGCTTCCTCTAAGGTATTTTTTGTCATAAGAATTAAAGTGACACGTAAGTATGCCATGTTGGCCACCTATGTTGCTTTCCTCTTAAAGGTAGGCCCCTAAATAGGAATCAATGAGTTCTTTATTTGAACCCTAATCCACCAAACTTGCACCTTTATTTAGGGTAGTTAATACAAAGTAAAATAAATTAAAATGAAGGTGGCAAATAGCACACATTCTTGGCACCACATAGAGCATGCAGTTGCTTCCATAACACTCTACGTCCCACCAAATTACTCACTTTTAAGGACATAGAAGAATTAAAACCAAGATTGTGGCGTGTAAAGAAGGGTAAGTTTCATAATGTTGAAGAACACAGCCACCAGGTTTTGAACCTGCATTCATTCAATCACATTATCAATGAAACCAGGTATGCTTCTAGTAACTGAATTTCTATTAATTCTTTTATGCATGCATGGCTCAAGTTAAATGGAATTATCATTGGTACCAAATCAGGTTAAATTCCAAATATAATATTGTAGCTCAAAGAATTCAAAATAAGATTTGGTACCTCTTAGAACATACTCAATTCCATGCTATGATTCATTCAATCACATTATCAGTGAAACCAGGTACGCTTCTATTAATTGAATTTCTATTAATTCTCTTATGCATGCATGGCTTAGGTTAATGTAATAGGAAAGATGTAAGAACATTCCTAATACACAAAAAAATTGATCTAAGGAAAATATTGGATGCCAACTTGCTTCTTTTATTGATTGAATCTTGATTTACACTTCAAAAACAAAGTTTCAATTTTCTCTTCAATTTGGCAATGCTTTGCTTCATAAGCTGAAAGGTTCTATTTACAAAAGAGCTCCCTATTATTTATAGAGGAAATCCATGAGCAAAAATAGGAAAATTACAACTAACTTGACTTATTCAAAGGAAGAATTCGATTTGATTTGGGACTTCTCTCCTCTTACATGTAATTGCTATATTACAAAATACATAAAATATGTAATCTAAATATTACAAATTGCATAAAGGAAAAAACTTGAAAATAAACTATCCTGAAAAGCACATTCTTTATTCCTTGACATTCTTCTCCAAGAAATCATCATATATTTTCAATGCAGCTTGGACTTCAAAGTCATCTGGCCCTAATGTATGGTTGGAGATGGCGAGCACCTGTTTGATGGAGTCCTCAATACTGATACATGATTTCTTATACTTATCCAATATTACTTTCAAATTATCCAAAGTCACTTGAAAATCCACTAACTTATCAATAGAAGCCAATGAAAAATATCCTGATTCAATCTTTGTCTGAATTAGGGACATGAACTCTTCAATAATTGTCTCCACATGAAGGAATTTTTTGTTATTATCAAGTACTTGGCAAGGAAGCTCACCAATATTAGCTATGAGATCTGACTCTTTGTCATTACCTGTATCCTGAGCTTCTTGCAAATATTTGATTAGTCAGTTGATGACATTCCTTTTATGTTTCATTGTCTCCCGAAACTCTATGAACATTTTTTCTCGTGGGGATCACCTCATTGTCTACCAACACATCTACCTTGAGATCCCTCATTTTAGTTGAAGCCTCAAGACCTTTCTCTAATAATTTTAGATTCTAAGATAATGCATCCATTATTTGGTTAGATTTTGATTTCACATCCTCCATATTGTCAATCAATTCAACATAAGACTTCAACAACTAAGTGCCTTGGGCAATTATCTGATCTATCCATTTAGTGACTACCTTGCCTTGTGCATGAGTCCTTTCAACTTTTTGAATTGAAAAATAATCCACACTTGCGGTAATAGGCTCAATAGACTAAGAAGATTGAGTTATCTTCTAGAGTACAAATGTGAGATGTTTCACCTTGGCCTCTAGTTGATCTTTAATGTTTTTTTCCTGTCATATTTTTCAAGTAAAGAGGCCATTGCTTCCCTCAAATCTTCCATTGCACCTTCATGTGTTTGCTTACCCATTTCTATCCTAGTGATTACATAGTCTAACACATTAAATTCTTTATAAGTCTTATCTGGGGGAGGTTGTGCCACCTCAACATACTTATAACCCGATTTATCAACCATCACCCTTGATAGAGTTTTGGCCTTCTTCATAGACTTGGTCTTCACAAGAACTAGTTGGCCAAAATCAAAATCGTCTAGAGAGACTGCTTGATTCTTCCTCTTAGGTGTTTGTGATGTTAACAAAGGAGGAAGAGTGGAAGAATCTCTTGGTACCTACCACCATGGTTTGTGTTCACACTATAGTTGGGATTTGCACACTTGATACTGAAGTACCCTAAATTTGCATGTAAGACCAACTTCAAATACTTATTAGAAAGGTTAGTCTAAACACACAAATCTGCAAATACCTCCATGAAATAAAATACCTATGCTAAAGAAATGCCACAAGTAACAAAAACAACATCAAGAAGACATTTCAAAAGCATGATAATCACCTATTCCATGTTGGATTGGTGTCACATGTGCTAGTGACCTTTTCCCAACCCTTGATCAATAGCTAAATGATGATGTATTGCAATGGAGATGAAGAACAAGATTATTTCTCAAACCAAGAGAGTAACCTTGCATAAAATTGTGGATCCCATGAATGAAGATTAAGCCTTCTTTTATAGATTTTCTTGATGAGAGATTGGCCAAGATGGTGAATGTGGGACTAAAGATCCTCTAATGAGAAGATGACACTTGTCAAGTGGTGAGTGGTCAATGGTTGTGCAAGATTTGGGAAGAGTGCCCATGAGAGGGAGAATTTGAATTCAAATTTGAGAGTAAATGCTAAGTGGGGGACAAGAAAATGAGCAATAAATGCATTGTTGGAGGGACAAATCAACTTGCCTTTGAATTCAAAATTGAGGGAATATTCCCCATAAATGCCATGTTGATGGAAAATCTTGGATTAAATAAATCAATAAATTGATTTATATGTGCAAGTGGCTAGATCTAGAGAATGCAAGTGGGTGAGATTAGCATTTAATCAGGGTTAGATTAAATAGATGATGATTATGCTGATTTAATGCTGATTAGGTGAGTTGACCTTTAGGATTTAAATATTTGATTTATTTAAATCAGAAAAGGATGAAATATGGATTTAATTAAATAAATGTTTGATCTATTTAATTAAAGTGATGATGTTTGATTTATTAAAAGGTTGATGATAATGTTTATTTGATAAATGACCTTAGGAAATGAGATTATTTAATGAATGGATGAAAGTGATGAATGGGCCTAATGTGAGACCTAATTTGACTGAATCCGTTCGAATGCATAATG
>VDFB02271358.1:1002893240-1002930338 GCA_007258455.2 Sequoia sempervirens
GCCTAATAACCTAAGTATAACATTCAACATTCTCACATTATTAGAGTATTATTTCAACAAGAGGTTATTCCATGTTAGACTACTTAAACTAATTCTCACATTATACTATTAGACTAAAATTATTATGTATAATTTCATAATTTAAAAAATGTATCATACAATAATTATAAACTAGAATTGTACTAGATTATGGATTTAAAGAACTATTTTTATTTATTTAAAAGGTGATATAAGAAAATACTAGAAATGAAAGATATATTTGTTCTTTAATGTAGGTATATGTATAATGTTTTAGATTATAAGGGTATATGTATAATAGAATAAGGGTACTATCTGTGAAATAAATACAATTGATAGATATTTAAAATTATGCACATACCTCTATAACCTATTTCTTGATAAATAGGATATCTTAGTTATTTTATTACATTAGAGTACATATAAGGTTAGACAATGAAAAATATCAAACCTCTTTTACATATTTTTTTCTAAAAATAGATATCTTAGTTTTAACATTTACCTAAGAACTAATTAGATGCATCAAAGAATCCATGCATCATCCATGGATAATACATATAGTAATTATTATCTAAGAACTAATTTGAGATAAAATACATAAATATTTTTATATAATATGGATCAAATGATACATTTTCAAAATTAATCTTTTGATTCTTGTTCACCTACTATCCGTGTAATTATCAAACCTCTTTTACATATTCTTTTCTAAAATGTTAAAATAATTAATGTACATGATTAGAATTTGCATAATAGATTATAAAGGTATTTATAATTTAAAAATACCTTACTTAGGTTAGAATTAAAAATAATGTAGAATATATTATGTAGGTATATGCATAATAGAATAAACGTACTATCTATGCTTCATGTGGTATAATTAAAAATCAATTTACTCATTTAGCAAGTAAAAATAATTTGATATGTAAATAAATATTCAAATATGTTGAATTAAAAAAATATTCTCCATAAAATGATTAAGATATTTGTACTATTTATATTCATTTTTCTTTATTTTCTATATACAAAATAAATTCTAAAACATTATTAAAAATAATTATTAAAAAAATATATTTATTATTACAAAAATTTAACATTGATTATTTTTCAATTATTAATTAATCAAATTAAATATAAAACATTAGATGAAATTTAAAGAAAGAGAAAACGTAACACATTGCCTGGGAAAGTATGCAGCACGTGGATAAGATAAGGATGTCTGGCACAAAAATCGGCGTACAACTTTTCAATTTCCTCTAAATACGGAGGGTAGAATTTTATAATTTTGCACGTAAAATATAAGAGAAAAACGAGGGAGGCAGCATCCATGCACCCATGCTCGGTGCATTCCTGGGGCTGGATAGCCGCTGCATTCCTGCGGCTATCCAGCCGCTGCCTATTAGTTGTATTTAAGTCCATTGCCGCATCTTAGTACTTCGTACATTGATCATAATTTTATCTTCAGTATTGGACTTATTTTACTCCGTTCTTTCCGCTGTCTCTAGGTTAGAGATCTCTCCAACCTGTTTGGCTATCGTTTTCAGACACATTTGGGCTTCTCCATTGTCAGAATCATCAAAAATGAATGCTAGGGTCAGGTAAGTCTTACATTTTTCAAAGTAATTAAGTATTCCACTTTAGATTAAGTTTTTTAAATTTCATGGCCTACATCTATGCATAGGATGATGCATCGTGCAACTGCATAAACTGATGCCATCATCATCCTCAATATCAGCAATAACTGCCCTCCTTGAACACGGAAATCAAGTTTCATATAAGCAAATAACTTTCACCTGCTTCTCGTAGGTGTAAAAATTATTGCGTAATTATTGTTGCCTATCTCTGATGTCCTCAACAATATATCTATTCCTGTTTAACTTGCTCTTTTAAGCTTCCGAAGGAGGATCTGTAGCGTTGTGGATACAAATGAAGACGGCCAAGGGTAACTTAGGGGCACATGGCCAGCTTGTTTCTAACCAAAATGCCCATGATGATGGTGATGGTTTTGAAGAGCCTAAGATAAAACTAAGAGAGATTATAGTGAAGAAAACAGATGATGCAAGCTACATGGCCAATATATCCAAGCATGAAGAACCCCTGAGTCCCATGGCATGCCTCACTTCGGATACACTGTTCGATAGTTACATCTTAACCATTGTGGGATTCGGGAAAGAAATCGATGTCAAGTCCTTGAAAAAATTTCTGCGAAAAAATCTGGCGGGACACCAAAGATTTTCAAGCGTTGCCGTTAGCATTCACTTCCCGGTCCCTTTTTTTAATCTATTTTACATTGTATTTTTTATTAAAGAAAAGGTTTTATATAAGGATGCAATGAACAACGTTTTTAGATCTCTGTTTTCCTCCTCTTAGATGTTAGGATCGAGGGTATCTCTTGGAAACTTGACACTGTCTATTGTATAAGTGAGACCTAAATTTGGAAGATCTTACACAATGGGTAGACTCTGATTTTGATTTTGAAGGAAATAAACAGTTAACAATATTCATGTAGACCTTGTCATTCATGTTCATGGGATATGGAAAAAAATACATATGAAATATGAGTAAAATGAGAAACATTCAATTTATAAAATAAATGCTTGCTATTTGTGTGAAAAAATTAAAATAAATATTATATTTTACTTTGCAAACTTGTATGAGTAAAAAAATGTCATGTGAAGATTGCACTATGGACCTTCACCTGGAAATGTTCAGCTAAGCTCATTCAATGTGAACTAGCTAGATCTGTTTCTGTATATTGGCGATGCAGGTGTTGATTCTGTCTGGTTTTAAATTTATGTTGAATGATAACGTGAAATGAACTGTGGAGTGCAGGTAAAGGACAAGCACAATAATCTGAAGTGGAATCTCAGAGAGGTGGTAATAGAGGATCATGTGATTGTTCCATGCTTAAGTCTCTCCGCTGTAGAGAATCCCAACTTCGTAAATGAGTATACAAGCTCTCTAGTGACTGCTGCTCCTCTTAACCCATGCAGGCCTCTGTGGGAAGTCCATGTGTTAAATGTTTCTTCTGGAGATGCAGCAGCGAGCCTTGTATTCAGAATCCATCATTCATTAGGAGATTCTGTCTCCATGCTTTCCCTCGTAATAAATTCCGCAAGCAAATCTGCAGATCATAACTTCTCACCCACCATCCCACAACATCAATCATCTGACTAAAGATCCACAGGCTTCTTGCAAATTGTTTACGATGTGGTTGCAGGGCTTTGGCTCACATTCCTATGTCTGCTCCAGTATGGGGCCACTCTGCTATGGAAGCGTGACAGGAATTTATTGATAAAAGACAGCACAGCAAAAATTAGTTTAAAGCGTCTGGCGCATGTTAATCTCAGCATTGAAGATATCTGCTTGGTTAAAAATACAGTTAATGTGGTCGGTGAAAATTTCTTCGTACTTTTTATTGTGAATGAATCATAGATGGGACAAGGACCAGTTAAGTGTCCTGATAATATTGTATTGGTATTTATCGTAGCAGAAAGTTTTCCATTAGTCTTACAGAAAATTTTATGGCAGACATTGAACGACGTGATTATGGGAGCGGTTTCTGCTGGATTTGTGCTTTATATGAGCAGGCGACAATATGGTACGTGTGATAACAAATTACTTAGTTTTTAAAATTTATTGACAATCTAATATTATTAATAGATGAGTTAAAAGGGGTTTTATAATGAATTGATCATTAGGTTTTGCAAATGGAGTTGCAAGTTAAGTGGGTTTAATCTTGGAAAAAAACTCCATGGTTAAACATGTTTGAGTTGGAGTAGTATTGGGATGGATAACCTCCCGAAATGACCCAATACTTCAACCATGTGAACGGTTCTGATAGATGAATTCTTGTAAACCCCTACACATGAAACATGAGTCAAATACACCATTGAATCTTCATAGCAATATCGTAATCTAATACTAATAATCATTTTTATATACCCTACTCAAACTAAAAATGTCTCACTTCCAGAGAAAATGACTACAAGTAACGATCCAAATGCAAGTGCAGAGCAGCATCTTCCATTAAACATAAGACTTCGAGCAATCGTTGCAGTAAATCTGAGGCCGTGTACCGTGCTCGAAGTAATATCCAACGCTATTTTATTTATTTATTTTTGTTTAAGATAATCGTCTCTGCTTAATGTATAAAAACTTTCGTTTAATATTAAAATTAAATATGGGCAGGATCTGGATAAGAACATGAAAAACCCATCAAAAGCTATGTGGGGTAATAAAGTAGGTTTCTGGATGTTTTCGTTTCCGATGTTGCACTATAGAGATCCCCTTCAATACTGCCGTGTTACCAAAATGATATCCAGGCGGAAGAAGTCCTCTTACGAGGCATCACTGACATACGGCATAACGAAACACATGCCAACTAAGGTGATATTTCTCTTGTTTAAGTTACCAGTTATTATGCCAGCAGTTTATTTTATTTGGTTACATGTGAAAGGTTTTTTTCAATATTTGTTATGGGCTTCTGACATGTCTGCCAAAGCTCTTCCGAGGTAATAATTTGAGAAATACAAGAAACAAAATAAGATCAAATTGATTTCTAATTTCTCATTCGAAAGCCACAAATATTTTAATGAAATTGCAGGTGATGGCGTACATTGCCAGTAAATTATGTGCGAGCACTACAGTGGGCTTCTCCAATGTGATGGGGCCCGTGGAACAGATTGAGTACGGTGATAACCCCATCACTCACATTATTCCTACGGCTCACGTTAACTATCGTGTCGGTATCCTCATTCTCTGTTACAATTTTTTATTCAGAAATGTTTTCAGGAGTTATTACACCATTTTTAAACGATTGTTCCCATATTTTATGCAGTCGATAGTAGTTCATTTCATCAGCTACGCTGGAAAAGGAAAGCTGGTTGCGTTAGTATCAGAAGAGATAATCCCCGATCCGCAGCAGCTTTGCGAGGATTGCGCAGACGCCCTGCAACTCATGAAAGAAGCAGCAGCTAAAACAACTCCATCAGGTTCATCATGAACGGAGCTCTTGATGTTCACCAACTCCATTTGCAGACTAGTACGTCAGTAAAGATATGGATAGTATTTCAATAAAGATCTGTACTGTGGATGCGATTCAGTTGTGATAATATTAATAAAGATATGTACCGCAGAGAAAGTCGTAGATAGTATTCTAGAAAGGTTATTTAGGGAGAAAATTTAGTAGTTGAGTATGTCCTAGTAGATGTTAGAGTACTCTATATAATTTGATCTATTTTTATTCTTTATTAATAGAATATATTTAGATCATTGTTTAAATATTAAAATAGTAATAAATATATATATTTTCTATAACAATCATGTAATTATTATTATTTATATATATAGTTGATATATCAAAATTTATTCAATTATAAATTAAATTATATCATATGGATCAGTAACAGTGGTTCAATGTACTTCGTATGCAACAAAATTTAATGTAATTCATTACAAATAAAGTTACTTTAGAAAATATAATAAAATTACATTTTGTGTTGATAATAGTCATGTAATTAGTTATTTAACATTTATTTTATATATATTGTTCATACATCAAAATTAATTCAATTATACATTAAACTATATCAAATGGATCAGCATTAGTGGTTTATTGTATGCTCCATATGGAACAAAAAGCATTGTAATTCATTACAAGCAAAATTTACTTAAAAAAAAAAAACAAAATTACAATAAAATGTTATACTAAAATTTGAAAAATCTCTTACAAGTAATTTTTACAAACATAGACAAAGATGACAACATCAATATATACTTTTATTTAATAGAAAACATGTGTACAAATTTTAATTTTTCAATAATTAAATATTTTTTTCAACTTCACATAATTAAAAACTCATTCTTTTCCATCTTTCACATTTATTGTGTAATAAATGTTCAAATTGGGGACTTCAACTACCTAGTATTCAATACCTATAAAAGAAAAAAGTATATGTGAGGCTCACTATTGAAATCAAAACAAACAAAACACTAAAATTTAAAATATCCCCACTAACTCATCAATTTGGGGGTTACAATAATTCAATTTTTTTTTCTTAAATCCTTTTAATCAACAATCTGTAGTGATTTCATCTTTTACCTATTTGATACTAGTTATTTTTGTTAGATTCTACTAGAAGCATGAATCAAGTCAAGATTTGATGTCTGTTGCATATCAATGCAACTCTAATTGACAAATGATCAAAGATCAAAATAGCGAAATGGAGAGCAAATCGACAAGTTAGAGAATTTAGAGAATAGTCAATTTAAATTCACTAGATTAGATGAGGTGAGAGGAGAGTGATGTATATATTGCAAAAAATAGGCAAATACATCCAAGAGGTGCATTAAATCCAACTACCCATAATAGGTGGGAGGTTTTATCTACTTGGTAAATGCCAAAACATGTGACATAACCTACTAGAATAGAGACAAACTAATAGTTATGAAATGTGACATAAAAATCTAAAAGAGGGTGTGATAATTACCTATGTGCAAGAGAGAGTGACACATGCAGTTGATGGGTTACACCACATGATCACATATTAACCAGTGCTAATTAACCTAAAAAAGCTTAATAATATGTGTAGGAAAAAAAAAAGAAACCTACACTAACAATTTCAATCAAAATACAGCCCTTCATTTGCCATCTTTTGAGTTATTTGAAATCTTATATTAATATATTATGGAACACTTAACCCAAAATGGTTTAAGTATTAAAACCAACAAAGGTAGAATTTCATTACCTGAATTCATTGTAAGGTTCAATGGTTTATGAAAAATGGTAAATGAATTCAAATTTATAGTCACATCTACTCATTTAATGTCACTAAGGTTCAAGGGATCAAACATTTATTCTTGAGTTCCCAACTAACAAGAATATACAACTTTCATAAATATTGTTTATGAATAGAACATCAACTTAACAATATGAAGTGAATGGTAAAGTTCTTTTGCATCAAAATATCTTGAAAAGTTTCAACAAAAGTAAAAATTTCACATTTAAAGTAATTTAATCTAGATTATGGTGTAAATGTCTATTTTTGAAAACATCTATCTAACATTATTGATGCACATTTGATCTTATTAATTAATTAAAAGTCAACACCATGTTATTTTTTAAATTTTAATTAATTCTTATCTACAGTCAAATATGCATGTAGAATAATAGATAGAGAATACAACTTTCACATGGAAAATTTATATGATTGGTATGATTGAAGTTAATAAGTTATCTTTAGCTTTAAACTATATGAATCAACTAAAGAACAATTTCAAATTAAATATGTCAAAAATGTAGAAAAATTATTTGAGGGAGCTTGAAAAGTTCAAATTAAAACAAGAAAATTGTTTAGAAAATAAAATGCATGAAGAAGGGAAAATGTGATTGACACAGGGATTTGGCTTCTTGAGCTACATGCACTATAATTTGATTTTTTTTTTTGAATTTTAGTGTCTAATGTTTGTTTATTTTTATTAACTATAATTTCAAATGTGTTTCATTGATGCTCAACTAAGTCAAAGTAAAAATGAGTTTACTACTATTTATTCCTCCAACTCCATTTTACAATCTTTAGGTAAGTGAGTCCCACTTATGGGCGACAAAAAATTTGGATTGGGAGGTGGAAGAAATTTAACAGAAAAAATTGTTCAAAGGTTTTTCTTTGAATGAGGATGATGCATGCATCACCTATTTTCAAAGGTTTATCTTTGTTCAAATGTCCCTAATTTTCTTCCAAAGGTTTATCTTTCTTCATCTCCTTTCAAAAATTTCATTTTAAAAATCAAATTAAACTTTGTAATGCTTTCTATTTCTTCCTCTCTATCCTTCAATAGGTTTAAAATATATTTTGTTCCATCTTCCATTCTCTCATAGGTGTTTGTCTTACCATCATGTATAAATTTTTTCAATCATATTTCCAAGGTAGATACCCAATAGGACATGACATGCATCCATATGGATCACATCATAAAGAATTTTGTCCTTATAACTACCAATTTAAAAATTTAATAACTATTTTTCATTTACCAATAATTGATGTTCCTTTTGTATTCATGAAACTATGTAGGGACTTGGATGTTTCATCATATTTATCTTTATCTTTTACACCATCTCTTCTAACACAAGATTATTAGTTGTTCCACTATCCACAATTACCTTGGAACACTTTCCACCTAACTTATATTTTTTTCTAAGCAAATTCCTCCTTTGAACGAGTTCTTACTTTTCCTTTTTAGGCTTTAACAATATCCTTCTCAACATTAGAATCTCCTTCCTGAGGTTCTTCTCCACGCTTGGGTGAGGCAACACTTTCTTCATTTGTCTATGCCATGAGAATTCTTGTTTCTTTTCCTTTTCCACTACCTTATTGTTGGTGTAAATAGTTGTTTTACCTATCTAGGTCCTACTTACATGTTAAGTCCACTTAGGTCCCAAGAGCCCAAATATTTCTAGTTAGTGTTAGTTGTCACTAGATCTTATCTTATTTTTTGTCATTTAATGCTTGTCTCCTATGTCATTTAATATTTGTTGAGGTAGTTGTCTCATTGTACAGGATTAAGACACATGTTATGGTCTTGTCTAATCCTATCTCACAACTTGCCTTTATAAGCAAGGCATCATATGTACATCATAATTCAATTTGACAATCTTGCATCCATAATCATAACATGATATTTCTTCTATTTCTCTCTTGTGGAAGTTATTGTTTTCTTGCAAATGATCTTGTAGTGTTGAGGAGCTCACCATAAACTCCTACATGTGGTATCAGAGCTTCAATGCTATAGACTTCTTCTTAGATCTGAGGGACCAATCTTGACATGAATTATTTTTTTGGTGTGAGTAAAGGTTTCAAGGACTTCACCGTTGAATCTAGAGCATGGGTTGATGCAAGAAGTTGGGTCCACAAAAACTCAAAAAGTGGAAGTGTTTTTGCTGTTTTTCAAAATTTGTCACACTTGTACTAAAAATTTGAGGCAATTGCATAATGAATCTTAAAAAAAGTTAGTACTATGAAATTTAGAATTTTGAATCTAGTTTCCAAATATGTAATTTATTCAAATACCTAGATGATAGAAATTGAATTTTGATTGGGATGTATAAAATCCACTTTTTAAAAGTCATTTTTTTAACCATACCATGCACGTGTACAAACACCACTTTTTGACCCAAATAAAAGTATTTTGCTAATTCCTTTTGGGGAAAGATAGATAACAACATGAAGATTGATGAGGATATTTTCTTATAATTTTTTTTTAATATTTTTTTAATTGAATTTTTATTGGCCTTAATTGCTATTTTTAAAAGTCAACATGTATGGACAACATAAGTGGACCTGAACTAAACATTTTTTGAGTGTTTTTTTTTCATTGTGTAGAGAATTGTCTAAACATTAATGTCATATTTTTTTTTACAATAAAATTAACCAAAAGAAACTTATTAAAAAACAAAAAAAGTCTGATATTTCAAGTTTATGTACTAGTTTGCTTAGAAATTGATTAAAAAATAACAAATATAATCCAATATATATATATATATATTTGGAAACTAAACATTGTGTTCTCTAATGGGTTTTAATTTCATAGATTGATTCAAAAAAAAAAGTCCATCAGCCATATTGCCAAAGTTAAACATTTCTCTTGAACTTGCTTTAGTTTCTTAGTTGCAAGTCAAAGGCTAAGGGTCGGGTTTCCAAGCCTTTCTCGAGCCTAAAACTGAGGCAACATGTGGGTTGGGGATTCAAAATTTTAATAAATGCATACACATTTTTAAAAATGCGTACACATTACAAAACACATGCGTTCTTTATTTGCTTGACTATTTAAAAAATTAAATACTTTTTAGAAACACGTGCACATTTTAAAATGCATACACGTCTTGTGTTCCAAAACGCATATGCATTTTTTAGGTGATGACAGATATATGCCCCCTTGGGAGATAAATTGATGAATTTTTGAATTCTTAGGATTTTTGGAATTTTTGAAAATTTTGATGATTTTTCGATGATTTGATGATGACCTCAAAATTTTGTGATTTGGAAACGATTTATCTCCCAAAAAATGATGTTAAAGTCACCTGGTGATGATTTGATGAATTAAAGCCCCTTTTAAAATAAAATAAAACAACCCCATAAAATGCCCACTTAATTAACCTTTAAAAGGTTAAAAAGGTGATTAAAATTTTCATTTGTGCATTTCGGTTTTTGAAAACTTTGAGAGTGATTGAGCAATCTAGCACTTTGGAGAAGAATGGTGATCCCTTACCAGACACATCGATTTGAGTCCATGCAATGGCACAACTGCCCGACAACGTATGGACCTCTGGTATGTACCCCTGAAAAATGCCTCATAATTATGCATTTAATTTACCGCTTGTTTTTCTCGTTTAAATTCAACTTTTATTACTTTAGCGCATAGGAAGACTACAATAGTGCATAGGGTGTCTATTATAGCGCATAGAATAAAGTAGTGCTTAGGGTTAGCGATTTAGTGCATTGGGTTGATACATTCACGCATAGGTGATTTAGCGCATAGGGTGCCCGCAATAGCACATTCATGAACTGTTTTAGCACATTCATGAACTTAGTGCATATAGGAATTGATTTAGCACATAGATTAGATGATGTAGCGGATAGGATGTTTCGACACATCGGGACCCTATTCTAGCGCATAGATCAAATGAAATGGTGCATATGATAGTTCAACACATAGAACCTATGTTCTAGCGCATTGATGAATTTTTATAGCACATAGAAAGATTGTTTTAGCGCACTGGTGAAGTTTTAGACCAGACTGATGATTTGCTTGATTAGACTCCTTGATGTTGATGATGTTTGATCATGTCAGCCTTTGATTTGATGATGATTGATGATGTTGATAGATTAGATGTCCATTAATCTCATGATAGGTGAGATTCAATGATTGATATTGATAATTGACCTCATGATAGGTGAGGTGCATTGATTGATTGAATGACCTCATGATAGGTGAGGTGCATTGATTGATTGATAAATCTCATGATAGGCTAGGTTGGATTGATTGATGAACCTCATGATAGGCGAGGTTAAATCGATTGATTGAACCTCATGATAGGTGAGGTTGAATTGATTGATGAACCTCATGATAGGCGAGGTTAAATTGATTGATTGATACTTACGAGATTTGATCAAAGTCTCACTAGAGCTGATTAGATTGATAGGATGATTGAGAGTGATTGATTGATAAGTTGATTGATGTCAATTGATTGATTAGTTGATTTGTGATTTTGTGATTATAGGAGCCTTTGACGAGTTTACAGATTAGAAAGCAGTTTCCTAGGACGTGGGATTTGATTTGACACCTGACACCACCTAATGTAGCTATCATTGAACAATGTGGTTTGTCATCCCTAATTGATATGCCCTAGATTAGGATCAATAGGGGTTTGTTGACAACCTTAGTAGCGAGGTGGCATAGTGAGCATAACACCTTTCATTTTCCCACTGGTGAGAGCAGTTACCCATGGTTGGAGAGCTTGTACTATATGATTCTCAAGAGAAGGGTGGGATTGATGCACTATGCAGGGTGTTCGAGGATGATACTATATGTAGCTACGAGATTCCTTGGAGGGATATGGTCAATGCTTATGCCACTTTTCCTTTTGTACTCGCTAGATTTATTGGAGGGTTTGTTTGTCTTGATCGCAAATCAAAGGGATTGTCAGTTGGATGGGGACAGATCCTGGAGAGAATCATTGCTCAGGGCATGAGATATGCATGGGGTTTTTGTATGCTTTCCCATTTGTACCATGATTTGCATTAGGTTGTATATCTTCGCGGGGCCATTTTATCAACGAGGGTCACATTGCTTTAGGTCTAGGCCTGGGAGCATATAGCAGTCGCATGACCAGTTGGAGAGAGGCAGTGCCCGACCATGAGGCCATATGTACACATTTATGCAGGTCAAGTTACTCAGCCTAGGCTGGGAAAACTCAAGTACTGGAGGAGGACACTAGATGATCTTGAGTCTGTGGTATGGCGGCCATAGCTGGATTGTGAGTAGTGGCTGGAGGATGACACTGAGATACTGTTTCTATGTCAGTCGATATACCTGATTGGGTGGACCTAGTTTATCATCAAGAGATTCTTGTTGTTGAGGGTACTCAGACAATATGGTAGGGTTCAGGGCATGCCCCAGAGCGTGGCCCATTGTGCACAATGATGAGTGGATGCTATAGATTAGGGACCTTTGTTTTCTTATGATGTAGCCATGCAACACTTCTAGGGATTACAGGTCGTCATTTGGGAGATGCATCCAAAGATCATTGATGCCCTGATATCAGAGGAGTATGCTTAATACATGTTCTCACATCCATTCCCTTGGATTACCATCCTAGATGAGCCAATGCCATTGCTAGTGGAGGAGGGGCAGGAGGTCATGGGCGCATGCGGCAGAGAGGTAGAGGAGGAGCAGGAGGAGCAAGAGGAGGAGGAGGAGGAGGAGAGTAGTGATGATGGGGATATAGATGGAGATGATAGTGATGGGGGTGATGATGGAGGTAATGGGGATGGAGGAGGGCTAGGTCCTGATATTGGAGAGATGAGAGTGCCTCACAAGAGGCGACATGTGGATATTCGACTACCCTCGCCATAGTAGCAGACATAGATTTTTGCATTATAGTTACAGGTTGAGACACTGCAGGGTCAACTAGAGTAGGATCATGCTTTACTAGCATAGGCCCAGGGGAAGATTACTGTATTGACAACAAAGAGGGATGTTGCTAGACAACAAGTATAGTAGGTATAGGCTTAGCTCACACAGGTCCAGGCACAGGGACAGGGACAGATGCAGGAACAGGTTGTTGTGCACTTACTACAGAGAGGGACACTCTGCGACAACATGCGGAGTAGGCTGAGGGTGTCTCTAAGAGATTACAACAGGTTGTAGTCGCTACCAATTCTTCAGATTATTCAAGGAGATATGTCGTACCGCATAGGAGGCAGATTTTTACAGGGTTCAATATCATGATGTGGTTCCTCCCGAGTGGTGGGAGAGTTTTGCATAGTCCTAGTCAAGGAGGTCCTAGTCTCAAACCACTGGCATGGGTGTTATGCAATCGCTTCCTAGAGATCAGAGAAATTTTGGTGTAGGTCCGTCAGGTGGAAGAGATACTGGTCTTGTGATGCCAGCACCATCTGAGGGGAGCATGTTTTGATGTACTTTGGTCATGTACTGATGATGTACCTCTTGATTTCAAACATTATGATACACTTCCATTTTTTATATTGATGTTTCTCTTTATACCCTTCGATATCCTCTACACTTTGACATTATGATTTTTAGGTTATATGATATGTGGCAATGATTATGATGGATGAATTTAATTTCTATTTGATGATGATGATATGATGATTATGATGGATGCATTATATTTCAATTTGATGATGATGATATAATGATTATGATGGATGCATTTGATTTCTATTTGATGATGATGATATGATATGTTATGGATGCAACTAATGTGTTATGATTCTATGATGCTTTGTGAATGATACCTATGTGATGGATTTTATTATGTCAATGGAATGTGATGCATTTTATGTTTTTGTACTTTTCTAATGTAAATAGATGATGCAATGAATGTATGTATGGAATGATCGCATGAGGGTGCCTAGTTCTATGTGTTTATGATGATCATGATGATTATGGGATGTATGCAATGATGATATGATAATGCATGATTAATGATTCTATATGCACGTAATGGATGATTTTTTATGCTATGTGAGATGGATTTTATTATGCAAATGATGTATGATGTGTATGTGATGATCCAGTTATTCCTTTGTCAATCTTAGATTTGAGTAATAACAAATACATCTTCACTACTGGTTTTAGATGTTCATAACAATGGCATTATGTTTTTACCATTCATGTTCTCCAGCAACTTTTTCTTCTTGGAAATCTTACTCTGCTCGACATGTATTTCAATCATCTTATGTGAATCCAAGATCCATTTTATGAAAAGAGTAAATGATTTCAGTGGTGTATCAAGCTCAATTATAGATACATCAAGTTCAATTATGCCCCTATTAAAATAGAGATGTTTTTTTTGCTTGGAAATCTTACTCTGTTAGACATGTCTTTCAATCATCTTAATGGACCAATTTCTTAATCCATTAATAATTGATGAAATGATTTGGATCATGCCAATGAGATGCAATGCACTTATTTTTGTGTTTTTTGATGCAAATATTATGATGTGATGCATGCATGGATGAATGATGTGATAATATTTTCTAATGTATGCAAATGATGATGCAACTGATGTGCTTTCTATATGAGAATGATGTGTTTTTGGAAATGTCAAGTGTACTCAATCCATTATTTCCAGAGATAACATCATTATGAAATTGTTGCAACTTTGGAAATCCCATAGATACAGATGCAAACTAACATGGATGTAATCTAACTTAACCATGGAGATCTAATATGCAGATGTTGTCATTCGTGCCCGATTTGGGTCTTTGTCATAATAGTGGTTTACAATTCCTAAGAGGAACAATTTTAGCTGAAATCACATATTTTTAGAAAATATAATGATTTAAGCCTTAAAAAGTTCCATTTTAAGGATTCCAATTGAAGAGGGTTTGATCAAACACCTTAGATCAAACCCCCTTGGATAGTACCTCGCTAGTTTTAAACCATACCTATAAATGCGTCTCCTTTACACCTATCAAAATGTTGATAAAAAATCACTTTTGATTTAGCTTTTGGGGGATCAAATGAATTCATTTAAAATTTATTTCAAATGATTATGGTATTCCTTAGAACAAGCTATCCAATGAATATAATTTTAATATGTTTTGGTTTTGTTATGTATTTATTTTTTAAGTTTTATTAAACATAGGT
Organism: Sequoia sempervirens; assembly: GCA_007258455.2. Classification (NCBI taxonomy): domain Eukaryota; kingdom Viridiplantae; phylum Streptophyta; class Pinopsida; order Cupressales; family Cupressaceae; genus Sequoia; species Sequoia sempervirens. Next base: position 1,002,908,154 of record VDFB02271358.1, read on the forward strand.
TTTTCATCGAAAATGAATTTCTTTCTTCTTCACCTATGGAAAAATAGAAGATTATCAAAAAAAAATTAAAAATATGAGTGCACCAGATATTGAAGTCCTTGAACCAACAAAAAATAAAATAAAATTTTGACATATACAAAAAAAGTTCGCGTTATACGGTCGCGCTGTGCGAATTGTAATTCATTTGACTTTGAAACTTGATGAAGGAAAAAATATTCAATAAAAAACTATCTAACCAATTGGAAGCACTAGATATCAAAGTTACAAATCTAAATTTGAAACAATTAGAATTTTATCCTTCATGGAAAAAAAGTTATGCATTATACGATTGTGTCACTTTTTAAAAATGTTGTTTTACGAAAAAATCAATTTTAAGTGGGAGATGGGAAAAGAAGTGCAATTTGATTCCAAAAATTTTGAAAAAATATTTTTAGAATCTACAGACAAAATTTGATGAGACTCTAGTTTGCATCATCTTCAAATTCCTCAGTTTAGCCACTATAGGTGCTTTCGAATGTGAATATTTAGTTAAAAATAATAATTTGTGTCGGTTTGGCCAAAATTGTAAACCACTATTATGGGATCACCCTTTGTCATGCTTTTATCATCATTGAGCCTTTAAAATGTTGAAAGTGAGTACAAACATCGATGGTATATTTAGACCATGATGACCTGAGTACTACTTCCATGATTTTTGATATTGCAAGTTAACACAAGAATCTAAGTATAATTGAATTAAGATGACCTAAGTATTGCTTGCGTAAACAGACAAGAGTTAACCATTTTCCTATGCAAATTTAGAATGTCATTAATGATACTTTATAGAGCATGTCCCATGATAATTTGCATAGTAATAATGATCAACTCATAGACAACAAACAAAGAAAAATCATACTCCTTCCTAACTCCTCTAGTTCGATACATTATCAAGGTGCTCCAGAGATATGATAACAAAAATCAAAGTTCAACAGTTGAACATTCATGCCACAGTGATAAATCCATGATTTAGAAGAACAACCATCCATTTGAAGTGTGCTTTTGGTTTGATTGAGTTGGTTGGTTGATTTGGATGGTTGATGTGTTACTGATGGTGATTGATGTTCAATGTTGAGTTCCATTATGATCATTGCTTTGGGTTGTGTTGTACTACTATTGTTTGTCTATTGGTTCAAGCTCAAAGTTTATTGCCCCCAGTGAGTTCAGGATTTGCCCCCAGTCTAGGGTGAGACACGACCGTGATACAAGAATATGTACATGATGCTTTCAGATGATAGGCAGATTGGTAGTGAAAGCGAATGGCGAAAGAAAATGGTCGAAATGGTCAAATAGATGGAAAAGATAACCTATCACAAATAGCGCCTGTTGCCAAGTTTTCACTACTTGTTTTTATTGCACTTTTTCAAATTTTTAGATTTTTTTGATGTTTTTGATTTTTCACATTTTTTTGTATTTTTCTCTTTTTTTTTATTTTTTTTATTTTTGATCTTTTTTATTTTATTTTTGTTACCAAGATGCCTATTTGCTAGGTTTTCATCAAGGAAACCATTTTTTTTAGGACATTTTCTGATGGTTTTGGTATTTTTTTCAAACATTTTCCGATGCAGTAGATGATTTAGGTGTATAATTTCTTCAGATGCAAGTTTTTTAGGGGTTCATCAAATAAATCCTCTTCAAGTGTGGACAACTGATATGTGCTTGATCCGAAGACTGATACAATAACAAAGGGACCTAGCCAGTTGTGTTCAAATTTCCCTTCTTCTCTCTATCTTGTTGATTATGGGGGTTCTCTTTCAAGACTAAGTCACCCACCTGAAATGTTCTAGGCTTTACTCTGTGATTGTAACTTCTAGATATCCTCTGTTGATAAGCTTGCAAGTGATCCATTACATGTTGATGATGCTCGTCCCATAGTTCCAATTCCTATAGGCTAGACATTTTGTAATCCTCATATGAAATTATCCCTTTTAGTGACACATGGAGTGATGGTAGTTCAACCTCAATAGGTAGAATGGCCTTTGATCCATAGACTAGAGCATAGGGTGTAGCTCTTGTCGGGGTGCAGATACTGGTTATGTAAGCCCAAAAGGCAAGGTTCAATTGAATGTGCCAATCATGTCCAACCTCGTTGACAATTTTCTTCAAGATTTTGAGGATAGTATTGTTTGAGGCCTCTACTTGGTCGTTTCCTAGGGATAGTATGGTGTAGAAAACCGATGTTGTATGTGAAACCTCTCACAGAGTTCTTGGACATCCTGATTCTTGAAGGGTCTATCATTGTCCATGATAATGGATTGAGAAATGCCATACCAATAGATGATATAGTTCAGGATGAATGATGAGATTTGTTTCCCTGTGATGGTGGTTAGAGGAACAACTATAATCCACTTTGTGAAGTATTATGTGGTTGTGATGATAAACTTGTGTCTGTTGGATGAAGATGTATGAATCTTACCTATGAGGTCCAATCTCCACTAACAAAAAGGCCATGTTGATGCGAAAGGTTGCAACTCTTGTGCCGGTGCATGTATTAGGTTACCATGGATTTGACATTTTGTGCACCTTTTGACATATTGGAATGACTCCTCCATATTTGGCCAATAATGCCCCAAACGTAGGAGTTTCTTAGCTAAAGTTAGGCCACTTGAATGTGTGCCATAGATACCATAATGGACCTCACGTAAAGCAGTTTCAGCTTCATCACATTCTAGACATCAAAGGAGAGTACCATCAAGAACTCATCGATAAAGCACATCAGCTATTAGGGTGTGTCAAGCTACTTGTTGAATGAAATTTCATTTTTGGTTCTAGGATAAATCGGGTGGGAGGGTATTGTCTTTCAAATACGTGTAGATTTTCCCGTAGGTAGAAGCGTCAACTTCGGCTAGATGGTAGATGACTTCGAATTCAGGGTTTTCATAGGATGGGTTGAACAGTTGTTGCACCATGAACTCATAATGGGCTCATTTCTCAGGAATCTGTAAGAGAGAAGCAATGGTAGCCATGGCATCAACAACTTTGTTGTCGCCTCTAGGAATCTGCTCAAATTTTATCTCCACAAAGTAATTTTTGAAGTCATCAACCATTCTTTTATATGGCATTAATTTTTCATCTTTTGTTTGGTAATCATCATTCACCTAATTAATGACTAGTTGTGAATCACCATAGACATGTAACTTTGTGATCTTCCACTCGACTGCTACTTTTATTCCAATGATCAATGCTTCATATTTGGTTGTGTTGTTGGTGCAAGGAAACATCAGTCTGTAGGACTTGGGAATGGTATGTCCTTGTGGCAAGATAAAAAATATTCTTGCACTTGATCCATGTTGTGTATAAGAGCCATCAAAGTACAACATCCATTGTTGTGTAGATATTGTAAGGACATCAACATCTGGAAATTCAATATTCATTGGATGATTGTCTTGCAATGGTGCTTCAGCTAGTTGATCTGCTATGGCTTGAACTTTGATGGCTTTTATGTCCACATACTAGATGTCAAACTCACTCAATATCATGACCCATTTAGCTAGTCCTCCTATTAGGGCAGCTTTGTTGAGTAGATACTTTAATGGATCAATTTTAGTGATGAGTTTGATGGCATGAGTCAACATGTACTGTCTTAGTTTTTGGGTAGCAAATACTACCGCAAGACAAGCTTTTTCAATGAAGGTGTAATTGATCTCATAACCATTCAAGGTCTTGTTGATATAATAGATTGCTCTTTCCTTTCCTATGTGTGTTGTAGAAAAATGACCCCTTGTCATTTTCATGGACTTTTAGGCCTTGTTTCATGGTGTTTGATCTATTTTTCTTTGATTTTATGTTGTAACATGGCTTGAACATGCATATTTAGGTACTAAAATTCAAATAATGATGTCTTGTGAAGGTGTTGTGAAGTGTTGTAAGACATTTCTATAGTCTTCTAGACTCTATTCATTACAATTCACCTAAAAACCACCTTTTCATCACTAATCAAGTCCTATTTTGAAGTGTTGTAAAGTCTTGTAACAAAATTTATGGACCATCTCACGGTTGATTCTCCCTCTTCGGATGATTCCTCTGAGGAGGGCGACCCTCCCCTTACTACTCCCTTGGAGTCGAAGCCTTTCCAGGCTCCTCTTCTTGCTTTCCCTTCTAGGGAACCTTCTATTATCACTATGCCATCGGTTCCTGCTCGTCGCTCGTCTCCTGATTCTACTAGTCCTTTGATTGCTCCTAACTCCTCTTCTTTTTTGTCAGCTCCCTCGCCGCATGATGTCTCCTCACCCAGGGTGGTTGTTGTGGATCCACTCCACTCACCTCACTCAGTGGATTTTGATTCTGAGCCTTCCTAATCTATTGTGTTGAGGAAGAAGAAGGGTCTTCCCAAATCTGTTTCCTCTTCATGGCCATGGGTTCTGGGAGTCAGATTGGTCCCCTCTAGTTCTGCTATCATTGTGTCATCGGTTCCTACTCGTTGCTCGTCGCTTGATTCTACTGGTCCTTTGATCGATCCTCACTGCTCTTCTTTTATTTCAACTCCCTTGCCATGTGATGTCTCCTCGGCTATCATTGAAACCTTCTGTTATCAATGTGACGTTGGTTCTTTCCTGTCGCTCGTCGCTTGATTCTGTTGATCCTTTGATTACTCCTGACTCCTCTTCTTTTTTGTCAGATCCCTCGCCACGTGATGTCTCCTCACCCAGGGTGGCTATTGTGGATCCACTCCACTCACCTCGCTTGATGGATTTTGATTCTAAGGCTTCCTAGTTTGTTGTGCTGAGGAAGAAGAAGGGTCTTCCCAAATTCGTTGCCTCTTCATGGCCACAGGTTTTGGGAGTTAGATTGGTCCCCTCTAGTTCTGGGGTTGTTTAATCTTTTTATGTTTTTCTACAGTTGTCGGTCAATTGTTTATGTTTGTTTCTCCTCTAGTTCAGTTGGTTTGAACTATGCTTCCTTTGGCCCTCTGGGCTCTTTGTGTAAAGGGTACAACAACTTGTAAATGCTGCTTATTAGAAACACAATTTCACACTTTTTCTAGGCATAACTTCACTATTTATACCTTTCTTGTGTTTTATTTGGCCCCTTTATGCCCTCATATTTTTTAGTTAAGTGTATTTTTGAATGCTAACCTGACAAACAACATTAAATACAAGATAATTCTTGACACCCTTTTTTAGGTCCTAAGTGGGACCCATTCACCATGGGTGGCGAATGAGTCCCCCTTGGCTCCAAATTAGAAATTTTTAAAATTTCCTTACAGGTTTTTATTCAAAATCACTTGATGTCGGCCTGTGATGAGGTATGAACAGGTAACTAAGGAAAAAGACTGTATAAATAAGTGATTTTCACCTCATTTTACATCTCCTACAATCTCCTCATTCATTCAAGCATTCAATCTCATATCTCAAGCATTCAAGCATCCTATAACATCAATTCAAGCATTACTCAAGCACTTTGGAGCATCCATTGACATTACTTCAGATTTGCATTATCAAGGGTTTGCTAAGTTCATAGCTATTGCATGTTATTAGTTTATCATCCTCTTTCATTTCATTGCTTCATTAAGGGTTTGATTACCAAAAGTGGGGTTTGACCAAACAAAACCCCTATTTGCTAACCCTCAACCATTTTTCCCCTATTGCATGTGTGTTTGCAGAATTTTACGTGTAGATTTAACAAGATTTTTGGTGTTGAAGATTGGTCAACAAGTCAACTAGGTGCTTCAAGTCAACTCATTCATATTTCAAGCTTGGAGAAGGTTTTCTATCTTTTTCCTACAGAATTGACTTCAACAATCTGACAATCAGAGATTTCTAGATCTAGTGTTGCAGAATTGTCTCTTCATTTTTTAGAATTTTGGGAGAGGACTAATTCACCACCAGTGGTGAATGAGTCCCACCTTAGGACTGAAAATCTATTTTTTTTCAAATTCTAGATTCCAACAGTCAAAAACTAATTTCTAACACTTTGTCACTAGTAGGAGGACTAATTCGCCACCCTGGGCGAATCAGTCCCACCATGAAATTTTAGTAATTTCAGTCAGTATTCACAACATTCCAGATCCATCCAATCTTGCCCAAGTGCACTCTATTTCTTTTTGTTCTACATTATTTCATCTTTTAGTTCATTGTTTGCATATTACAACGTGTTTTCAAACATAGTTTAAATCTTAGTTTTGCATTCAAATTCATTCATTAATATCACTTAATTGCATTTATTTTACTTCATTTAGCTTATACAACATCATACATAACATTATTTGAATGAACACTTAGCATTTTTGGGCCCTATCTCTTTCCTTTTAGGTGAAAAACCCTAGAAGAGCTAGAGAAGTCATAGGAACCAAAAAATATATGGTTCATTTTTGTGAACCCAACTTTTGAACATCTTGTATTTTTTATTTCATTCACATATTGCATCATAGATTGCATTTTCATTAACATTCAATTAGGATATTGTTTTGTTTTTGCATTCTAGGACTTTGAATATTGCATGAGTGAAAGCTTTGTTTAGATCTCGTTTTTGCATTGCATCTCATTGAATAAATAGAAAATATGCATTCTAGATCCTTAATGGAATTCTAAAAAGCATTAGATTCATTTTAAAATTTCTGAAAAAACACACAAAAACATCATATTGGGACTCATTCGCCACCCTAGGCGAATCAGTCCCTCCGCACTTTTTAAACAACATTTCTAGCATTTTTTGGCATTTTCCTACATTTTTGTTTTCTGTAGTTAGCTTTATGTTATAGTTAGCAGCATTTCTGTTATTTGCATTTAGACATCTTATATTACCTTGCATTTGATTTCACCCCCTCCTTTGTGGTACTTGTATGAGTGTTTGGTGCACCGTTGATAATAATTTAGTGAGAAGAAGTTCTAGACTCATGGCCTCCCATGATAGCACTTTTGTTGTGGACCTTGGGATTTCATGAGCTCCTACTCCTAGTATGGACAATGGTGCATTAGGCACTGACAATACCACTTCTATGCCTTCACCTTTCCATCCAATGAATGTTGACACCCAAAACAACTCCCTCCTGCAAGAAAAGGTCATTAATATTCACGGGGATTTAGCACATTTACAAGAAGACTTATCACTTGAAAACATTTCCACCACTGCCATACCTGCCATTGACAATCTTCATCATTTGATTGAAAGTGATGATGGCTTGCAAGTGATGAAGAAAATTGTTGAGATTTACAATAAACAAGACTCTTCTAATAATCAGTCCACAAACATTCCTGTAAGCCAAGGAGGACCTCAAGTTCCTCCTCCTTCAACCATAGCATCCATACCAACTTTTACCAATACGCAAGTCCACACAACTATGCACCAAGTTAATTATGCAGCTACTTCTTTCCTGATTCCAACTAGCATTCCTACTTCTCTTGTGGCATCACAAGTCCCCTCCACCACCTTCACACCCCTTAGTATTTGTTTCACTTCCCCTAACATCACCTACACTCCATCACTATTTTCCCTTCCACCTTAACCTACATACCCCGACCCTATTCTTACACAACTCCTTAATATCATTTAATCCATGCAACACCAAGTTTCCACCATTAGCCAAGGTCAAACTTCTCAACCCACATATCATGTCCGTAGCAGCCCCTTATCCTTAGAAATCTTACGTACCTCGATGCCACAATGGATAGAAATGCCTTAGTTTGAGAAATAAAGAGGTAAAGGAGACCCTATCAACCATATTAATGCTTATATCGCTTTATGTAGTGATTTTGTCCTTGATGATAAACTATTAGCCAAACTGTTTCCAAGGACCTTGAAAGATACTGCATTAGAATGGTTTTCCAACTTTCCTAATCATTCCATCTATTCTTTCAATGAATTGGTGGATGCTTTCATAAGTCACTTTCAAGTGCACATGACACCTAAAAAGATAATGGCTGACCTCATGCGATGTAGACAAAACACATATGAAAAAGGGTGTTGCCACAATAGTGGTTTACACTTTTTGGGAGATCCTGATTTTTGCTGAAATCACATATTTTTAGAAAATATAATGATTTATGCCTTAAGAATTTCCATTTAAAGGATTCCAATTGAATATGGTTTGATCAAACCACCTTAGACCAAGCCCCCTTGGATAGAATCCCTCTAGTTTTAAACCATACCTATAACGGAGTCCCCTTTACACCTATCAAAATGTTGATAAAACATCACTTTTGATTTACCTTTTGGGGGATCAAATGAATTCATTTAAAATTTATTTATTTTTAATTATGTATTCCTTATTATAAGCTTCCAAAAAAATTTAATTTTAATTTAATTTAATTTTATTATTATATCTATTTTTAATTTCTTATGAATGTAGGTTTTTCACCAAAAATCAAGCTCTTTGTTCTACACATGTGGGAAAATGGAAGATTATCAAAAAAAAAATTGAAAAATATGAGTGCACTAGATATTCAAGTCCTTGATCCAACAAAAAAAGAAAAATTGAATTTCGATACATACAAAAAAAATTACACATTATACAATTGCCCTATGTCTAAATTGTAATTGGTTTGACTTTGAGACTTGACTAAAGAAAAAATATTCAATAAAAAAATATCTAACCAAGTGGAAGCACTAGATATTGGAGTTACAAATATAAATTTGAAAGAATTATAATTTTATCATTCATGGAAAAAAAGTTATGCATTATACAGTGAGCGTCATTTTTAAAAAAAATTATTTTCTGAAAAAAACTAGTTTTCATGGGAGATGGAAAAATAAGTGCAATATGATTCCAAAAATTTTGAAAAATATATATTTATAATCTACAAGAAAAATTTCATGAAACTCTAGTTTGCATCATCTTCAAATTTCTCACAGTTTAGCCGCTATAAGTACCCGAAAGTGAAAAATTAGTTAAAAATTTGATTTTAGTGTCCAGTTTGGCCAAAAATTGTAAACCACTATTGTGGGATCACCCAAAAGTAATGGATTTTATCTCATGATACCAATCCTTGGATGCTCAAATTGATGTCAAGATTCTTGATGCACATCTACAAAATATTTTTATCAAAAACTTGCACACAGACCTTCAGGATAAACTAACTATGATGAAATTCCCTTCATTCATGCATTTATGCACAACCTTGTGTGAATACCATAATTCAGTTTCAAGTCGTGATTAAAAATCCACTTCTAACCGAGATGAAAAACCCAAACACAACAATCAAAGACAAAATAACACACAAAACTTTCATAAACCAAATAGAGGCTTCTTACAGTTCAATCCGCCTTCACAACCACAACCAACCCAACCAGCTCAAAATCAAGTGGCGGCTGTTAAAGCAACGGTGCCTTATACCTATGGGGACCTGAAGAGACAATTTACTCCCTTACCCAATACCCTCCATAACACAATGAACCAATTAATTCAACAACACATGCTTACTTTGCCACCCGTTAGACCACTTGATCCAAATCATCCCTTACCACCCACCTTCAAACCTAATGCTTATTGTCATTTTCATTGCCAAAATGGACATGACACTAAAAACTGCAAGTGTCTAAAACATCTAGTTCAAGATCTCATTAATTCAAACCATTTGTCCATTTTGGGTGTTAATGATCATGATAATAAGTCCATTGCACCCCCTAACCAAAACTTACAAATTTTCACCAATCATATGCCTAAACACACTTCATTTGTCAAGGCTAGTGAACCTTCAAACACTCATATAATGACTATTGATACAAACAATGAACAACCTGATATACCTCCACCTGTTATTGAAGATAGTCCTATGGATAAACTTGTAGCTATGATAGATGTTATCCCTCGTAAGGGCCAAACCACTAAATCTCTTGATATACTTTTTCTACTAAAGACATACTACAAAAAATTCTTGATGGTCCTCTCTACATAGCTAGTAGAATCTATGATAAGCCCACTAATGGGATATTAATAGATCCCGCTTGTGGTGAGAATGTGATCACAGAGGATTTTCTAGTATTACATGAGCTATATCAAGATGCTTATAATAAACCAACTACATGGATTAAAACTCATACTGGTTTTGCATGCCCTACGATTGGATTGATTGTACTCCCCTTACAGATAGGACCTAAAACTTTGGATGTAACATTTTCAATTATTCCATAGTCCGACCAATTTTTTTTATGGCTAGGCCAACCCTGGCATCGCTCAATGAAAGCAGTCCCATCAGTTGTTCACAAGTGTTTGAAGTTTCCAAAAGGAAATGAGATATTCACCATACACCATAGTGGCTTTAATCCCTTATCTTCCAAAGGTAATTTTTCATTAGAATCCTTTTGGCTTGAACCCATGGAACCCATCACCCCTCAAAAGGACTTCTTTTTCATAGCTTATCAAAAGTTCAAAGCCAAAAAGATAGTCCAATTATCTCTTCGTAATGCATCCTCGTCCACTTCCACACCTCCTATCATAGATGAAACCATGCTTCAACCTGATTTTGACATTGAGAAAATCATACAACCTCATGAACAACCACCCCTAGGTACTTCCCATCCATCATTTAAATGACCAAGGGAAAATGAAACAACCCCTATCATAACTCCTCATATTAAACAAGTGTAGAAAGCAAAAGAGAAAGTGCTTGATCCATCCTCCTCAGTTTCTTCTATTCTTCCCTCTTTGGAAGTAGAAGAACCTATGATGCCTCAATCCACTCTTACACCTCAACAACTCCAAAACCAAATTAAACGAAACCGCAGTGCAAGGGAACGTAGGCATCGTCGTCGTCTTCTTGCTCATCAATCTCACATGGAAGGAAACAAGGAAAACCAAACTCCGCCTTTGATAGAAGTAATAGATGACCACCCTCCTTCTCTTGACCTACCACAAGACAGTCCAGTGCAACAATCACAACAAAATAAACCAATCCAGCAACCACAACTTTTGATACATCTATCCTAAGAAATTGCCCTTTGTCCTCTTGTTGTCATTAATCTTGATGATGATGATGATGATGATGATGTGACAATAACAAAAATAGATGAAGAAGTGCATAATGACCTAAATTCTCTATTTTCATCTATAATCAGCTTACATGATAAATCCTCTCAACCAATTGAAGAACCTGGTACGACTCCTAGTTCAACTCTTGCAATTATTCCTTTAGACAGTCAATTGCCCTTGCATTACACTGAACATGATTGGGAGGTAGATGACTTGTTAGATGGTTGACTTGCATTCGCCTAACTAGCCTTTTTGCTTTTCTCTTTTTATTTTTCCTTTTTGTTTTCCTTTCATGTGCATATCGTTTTCCCTTGTATCATGCATTTAATGTTCCCTCTCTTTGTACACTTCTTATATTTGTACCTCTATTCTTCTATTCATCGTGCATTGTCTTTTTTCACTTTTGTTTTGTGTTCACCTTTTAGCGATGATGCAAAGCATAGGGATGCCTTATGTCTCTTCCATGTTGACCCAAACAATCCTTTTTCTTTTGTTTTTTTTGGTTTTGTTTTTTGTTTTCCTTTTGGGGATGACGCAAGGCATCGAGACCAAAATGTCTCCTTTGTTTTATTTCTTTTCGCTTGTGTTTTCCTTTTGGGTACAATGCAAGGCATCAAGATTGCAATGTCTCCTCCATGTTGACCCAAAATAGACTTTATTTTTCCTTTTTTTCACTCTCTTTGTGTCATTCTTCGAGTTCTATGTGCTTTGGGGAATGATGACAGTTCCTAGCTCTTTCATAAACACATTGCAACAATGAACATACTGACCCCAAATCCATAGATCCCTTATGTGTTTGGTGTGCTCTTTTCTGGGAGGCAACTCCCTTTCTTTGCTTTTCATTTTCCTTGACATGACATAGCCTAACTTCAAAACATATGACTTGGCATAAGACTTTCCAAGTTGGCTCTCATGTCTTGTTTTCTTTTTTCTTTTTCTTTCCTTCGCTACTTTAAAGTAATTGCTCACAGAACGGTGTGTAGCAATTTCTTTAAAGTGGGGGGTATACATTACCATTAATTCATTTGCATTCTTGGTTTCTAGTGTAGCCTTGTCGTTTATGTGATGAATTCGTTACTTTGTGGATGACATTGGGTGTGATGTCTTTCATAATTGTGATATATCTTAGCATATTACATTCCTCTTGGTGGCCCGATGTAATGCACTGCATCCCCTAAGTTGTGAATATACTATTCTTTGATTTCTCCTCTCTTGGATACATTAGAAACAATGTTCCCTAAGTGACTAACCTTGCATGAGCTTAACAAGACTCCTTTGAACATATTTCACATTTTACACTTAACATTTTACATTTTTGCATTTTGCACTTTTTTCCAATTTGCATAACGCAACTTGCATGACTATGGTACCTTCTTTTTGTTCATGAAATTTTTCTTTGTGGTGCCTTGTTAAAGTTATCAGGAGGCATAACTTTAATATAGTTGAGCGGGAAGCCCACCTAGCGGCATGACTTTTCCCCATAGCCACCTTTGTGTTTGTGAATGCATACCAACTAGTGTATGTATCTTACCTTTTTGGGCTTTCTCACCTCGTAGACAGCCAAAAGTTCCATGGCCCTAGAGTGAGTACATTTGGGCCTTCTCACTTGGTGGACCGTTATGTGTTTTTTCTCCCCAAAGTGAGTACACATTCTCTTTTTCAAAAAATCAGCCTATATCTAATCCATAACTAGTTGGATTGAAGATTGAAGCTTCATCTGATTCTCAACACTTGTGTGTTCCTTTTTTCTTATGTTTAGTTTGCCATGGGATCTTCATCCTAGGGGCTTGATCGTCCCTCTTGATTCATTGTCATTCCATCTTGCTAACATAAGTGCATTTGAACACTCCTCTCGATGTTCATGGCTAATTTAGTGTGAGTTTGAAGCAAGTTCACCCTCTCACTAAAGTGGGGGCTAAATGTGCCATAGAAAAATGGCCCCTTGTCATTTTCATGACCTTTTAGGTCTTGTTTCATGGTGTTTGATCTATTTTGCTTTGATTTTATGTTGTAACATGGATTGAACATGCATATTTATGTACTAAAATTCAAATAATGATGTCTTGTGAAGGTGTTGTGAAGTGTTGTAAGACATTTCTACACTCTTCTAGACTCTACTCATTACAATTCACCTAAAAATTACCTTTTCATCACTAATCAAATCCTATTTTGAAGTGTTGTAAAGTCTTGTAACAAGATTTCACACTTTTCTAGGCATAACTTCACTATTTATCCCTTTCTTATGTTTTATTTGGCCCCTTTATGCCATCATATGCTTTAATTAAGTGTACTTTTTAATGTTAACTTGACAAACAACATTAAATACAAGATAATTTCTGACACCCATTTTCAGGTCCTAGGTGGGACCTATTCACCATGGGTGGCGAATGAGTCCCCCTTAGCTCCAAATTTAAATTTTTTAAAATTTCCTTTTGGGTTTTTATTCAAAATCACTTGATGTCAGCCTATAATGAGGTATGAATGGGTAACTAAGTCACAAGATTGTATAAATAAGTGATTTTCACCTCATTTTACATCTCCTACAATCTCCTCATTCATTCAAGCATTCAATCTCATATTTCAAGCATTCAAGCATTACTCAAGCGCTTTGGAGCATCCATTGACATTACTTTAGATTTGTATTATCGAGGGTTTGGTAAGTTGATAGATATTGCATGTTATTAGTTTATCATCCTCTTTCATTTCATTGTTTCATTAAAGGTTTGATTACTAAAAGTGGGATTTGACCAAGGAAAACCCCTATTTTCTAACCCTCAACCATTTTCCCCCTATTTCATGTGTGTTTGTAGACTTTTGTGTGTATATTTAACAAGCTTTTTGGTGTTGAAGATTGGTCAACAGGTCAACTAGGTGCAAATTTAAGAAGAATTGAATTCAACAACCCGACAATAAGAGATTTCTAGATTTGGTGTTGCAGAGTTGTCTCCTGATTTTTCAAAATTTTGGGAGAGGACTGATTCACCACAAGTGGTGAATGAGTCCCACCTTAGGACTCAAAATCTGAATTTTGTCAGATTCTGGATCCCGACAGTTAGAAACCAGTTTTCAACACTTTTTCACCAGTAGGAGGACTAATTCGCCACCTTGGGTGAATGAGTCCCACTGTGAAATTTTAGTAATTTTAGTCAACATTCACAACATTCTAGATTCATCAAATCTTTCCCAGGTGTACTTTTTTTCATCCCATTTCTTTATGTTGTACATTATTTCATCTTTTAGTTCATTGTTTGCATATTACAGTGTGTTTTCAAACATAGTTTAAATCTTAGTTTTGCATTCAAATTAATTCATTAAGATCACTTAATTTCATTTAGTTTACTTCATCTAGCTTAGACAACATCATACATAACATTATTTGAATGAACCCTTAGCATTTTTGGGCTCTATCTCTCTCCTTTTAGGTGAAAAACCCTAGAAGAGCTAGAGAAGTCATAGGAACCCAAAAATCTATGGTTCATTGTGGAATCTTCTTGTGCCAATAAAGCTCCAAAAGATATCTCAATTGTTGCAATGTAGAGTATCAATGGATTTCCTTCGGTTGGCGGTACTAGTATTGATGGTGACATGAGATATTGCTTGAGTTGATTGAAGAAGGCTTCACATTTCTCATCCCACTTGAAACAGACATTTTTGTGTAATAAATGATTGAAAGGATGGGTTTTGTTAGCGAATTGCACAATGAAACTCTTGATGGATTGAAACTGTCCCTGTAATGATTTGAGTTGACTAATATTTTTAGGAGGCATCTCCATGATGGCTTTAACTTTTGCAGGATCCACCTCAATACCTATAGCCGATACAATATACCCCAAAAGTTTAGTTGATGTTACGCAAAATACACGTTTCTTAGGGTTCAACCTCACATTGAATTTCTCCAATCTAGTGAAGATCTTGTCTAAAATTTCTATATGTCCCTCTCTAGTGAATGATGTGGCCAAAAAATCATCTACATAATCCTCCATAAAAGTGTGCATCATGTCAGGGAAGATGGTGGTCATTGCTCTCTAATATGTGGCTCCAACATTTTTCAACCCAAAAGGCATTACATTCAAGTAGAAAGTGCCCCAAGGAAATGTGAAGGTTGTTTTGTCTTGATCTTCAGGTGCTATCCTTATCTGACTATACCCTAAAAAGCCATCCATAAGTGATAACATTTTGTGTCCCGCAGTCAAGTCTATGATGATGTCAATGTTAGGTAGAGGAAAATCATCTTTTGGGAAAGCCTTGTTAAGATCCCTGAAGTTTGTGCATATCCTAATGCTTTTGTCTAGTTTTGAGACTTGGACAATATTTGATATCCGCTCCCACATCGAGTAGCTTCTTTAATTTGGCTTTTACCAAGAGGGTGTTATGAGGGTGCATTTTTCTCAACTTTTTCTTTACTAGTTTTACGCCAGGTGGTAGTGATAAATGATACATGATGAGTTCTGGATCGATGTCTGGCATGTTAGAATAAGAGCAACCAAATTTGATTTGCCTCTCTTCAAAGAATTTAGTGAAATTAGGTTTTTCCTCCTTTGTCATGGATGTCATGAGGTGCAGGGTCTTCACTTTTTCAATTGTGCCGACATTGATAAACTATGTAGGCTCAATCAACACTGACAATCTCTCCTAATAGTGCTCAAGAAGTGTCAAATCTTCCATCTCTCGGTGCCTCTGAGAGGTTTTCACCTTGAGATACGCTCTTTGTTTTTACTTTTTTTGGATCTAATAGTTCTATTAAATGGTTTTCACCATTAGATCTACTTTTGGTATTCATTTTGTAGCTGGAAGATTTGGCACTCCCCTTGTCTAAAGTTTCATTATGAGATTCGATGATGGAACATGTTTCAGGGTTATCATAATAGAGGATGGCATCATCGTTTGGATAGAGGGGTAGATCAAACAACTCAAATTGGTCCCATTCAATCAATTTAGGGTGTACTAATGGCATGGAATCATTAGATTGGCTTAGGTTAGAAGGGGTAACCATCATGATGGCAATGTCATTAGAGTGTCTAATATCAATATCTATGTCTATGACATTACTTTCTTTCGAAGTATCTATCTCACTCAAAGTATGATCATCTTCACTTGAGTCATTGATATACTGTGATCCAATTTCAAGTGGTCTATAACCCAAGCTCTGTCCCTCCATACATGTTGGTGTATAATTTTTTACCACATCAATTTCCTTATCATGACAAGACTCTTCAGAGAGGGAATCCCATTCATATTCATTAGAGTTTGTTTCAGAACTATCTCTCAATTGAAGGATTCTCTCAACAACTTGTTGTTTGGTTTCTTCTTTTGTTTCTTCACTATACCCTAGTCCTGTCTTGTCCTTAGAATTCATTGTGATGGGTTGTATTGGTTCTATGATGCCTTCCTTTCTTTTACCAATAGGATCTCTTCCCTCATATCCCATCTTTTCCAAGATTGTCTTGACTTTTCCATACTGCTTTGTCAGTACATTTGAAGTGGATGCTTATGATTGTTCTTCATCCTTATGCAACCAATGAAAAACCTCCTTATCTTCTGATTCATCCACTAAGGTGCCTGCTCTTACAAATTTTCCATCAAAGAGTGTGGTTGGTTGTGATGATTATTGTCTTGATGTTGATGGTTGTCCATATGACTTAGGAGAAAATGAAAGTTGTGATAAACACAAGGATTGCTCAAATGAGTATTCCCCCGTGCCTTTGTCTTTCAATTGGATCTTTTCAACCTATTTTGATAAGGAATTGAGTTGAATTTTGTGATTTGATGGAGTAGACTCACTGATACCCTTATCTTTTGATTGGTCCTTTTTCTCCACCCACTTTGACAAGGCATTTAGTTGTTTTTCACTGTTGGATGAACCAAGAGTTGTAGCTTCCTTGTTGTGTGGTACAAAGTGTCTTGGTTTGTTCTGAGTGTGTTACAATATTGGGGGTTGTTGGAATTAGTAGCAATAGTGATCTCTTGTCCGTTAAAAGGAAATTTCAAACACTGGTGATATGTCGATGGTATAGCTTGCATCTCATGGATCCACAGATGTCCCAAGAGTATGTTGTATGCCAATTCTTTTTCCTACACTTGGCATACTATATCTTTGAAAACTGGTCCTACTTGAATTGGTAGGACAATCAATCCTTGGGATGATCTTTCTTCATCATCACATGCTTTTATTGTGATTTTCCTTCTAGGATCAATAACATTTTCAAAATATTTGAGTGCACGGAAAAGTTTTAGAGTGAAGATATTTAAGCTAGCTCCTCCATGTATTCGAACACATTTAACGCAGTGTTTATGGATTAAAACCTTAATGTGGAGAGCAACATTGTGTGGATGGGTGATAGATGCATCATGTTCGGAAAATGATAAGCAATGTGGTGCAGTCAAGTGCCCCACCATAGTCTAAAATTGGAAAGCTTCCAAGTTGTTTGGTACTATGGTGGCCACTAGAGCTTTTTCTAAGATTTCTTTATGTGCTGGTGAAATCTTGAGAAGATCTAATATGGATATTTGAGTGGGTATCTTCTGTAACTAATCAACGATGTTATATTGAGTTGTAGGGACAACAATAAATTTTCTTTGGACATGGAAGGGGTAGCTCCTTTCAATGTTACCTTGGCTTGTCCTCTTGTGATTGCATTGATTGGTGAGTTATCTTGTTTTTCTTTGATTTTAATGACATTTATTTGGTTGTCATTTGCAGCAATGTTGGTGATCAAATTTATTGGCACAAGGTCATTGATTTGATGTGAGGCAATGTTGATATCATGGTGATGATTTTCAGTTGCAATGATGTTTTGTTCATGTTCAATGATGTTGTCATTTATTGGGTTATCAATTACAATAAGATCTGGTTTGTCATGGGTTTGATCATCAACTACCTCAATATGGAGAATAGTGGTATCATAAACATGGTTCACATTTTATCCTTTGGTGTTTGATGATGAGGACTCCCCCTTTTCATAATTTGGTATAGGGTTCTTAAACACTCCATGATCATTGTTTGTTTGGAGTCCTATAAATATCATCTTTTCAATTGCATGCAATCATTTTTTTTATGCCCTTTGCTTTGATGAAAGTCATATAAATGTGCATCATTCCACCATGGAGGCTTAACTTGTGGCTCCCAATTTCTTGCCTCTAGTAATGTTATGACTTTAGCTTCAAGAAGTTACTTTAATGTTGATTCTAATGATTGTCCCAAAGGTGTGAACCTTCTTGGATTGGAGGATGTTTGATATGATGGTGTTCTTGATCCAGCATTACCTTGATTTTTTTTTTGGTTGACATTTCAGTTGTTGTTTTGGTCGTTGGGTGGATTATTGTTCTGATTAGTTTTGGTGGCAGTTGTTGTTAAGTTGAATAAAGGTTTTGCATTTTCATTTTTAGTTGTGCCATCGTTGTTACCCACATTCTTGTTTCATTGCCAAAACTTTGGTTTGTCACTGTTGTTGTAGTTGTTAGAGGAGATTGATGTGTTTTTTTCATTGTAAAGTTTTATGACTCCTCTTTTGACCAAAGATTCTTCAATTTTAATCCCATTTTCAATCAATTTTTTTGAAGGTAGGTGGACATTGCAATTCTAACCTATAGCTCATCTCGTCATTTAGGTTATCAATAAAGATTTTCATCTTTTCTTTTTCAGGTATGGGATGAGAATACCTCACAAATAACCTTCTCATTTTTTGTAGAAAAGTGAGGAACGTTCACCCTTTTTCTATTTCAAGTTGCAAAGGTCTTTCATTGTTATATCATGTTAGATGTTATAAGAAAATTGTGTGATGAACTTGTTAACCAATTCTTCATAGGTTCTAATTGGTGGTGCGAGTTTGGAAAACCATTCAAGGAATTTTCCACCTAGACTTCATGGGAATAACCTCATCAAATAAGTCTCTTCATGAGAAAATTCAAGACTCATGGTTTTAAATTCCCTCACATGATCTATTGGATCAGTTTTACCATTGTATTTGTCATACTTTGGGAATTTGCAATGTTTAAAAACACTTTGGTAAAACACATCAAACATGTACAACTTAAGGCTATGTAGGACAATATTTACTGGATTCCCACTTGGATTTTACTCCAATTGTGCCTAATTTTAATGGATGATTAGAAGCTTGACCCCATTGGCTACCCTCCACAACACTTACTTCTACGAGGCAGCCAAGCTTCAATACCCGTGAATCTCCCATGACATATTTCTCATCTCTACTAAAAGCCACAAAAATGTGGGATGACTTCAAAGGTTAGACCTTCTGTGCCAGTAAATAGAATAAGGATTTTGGCCTTTTAAATAAGAGGTTCTAGTATAGGCATTTCATTCATGGTGGATCATTCATACGGAAAGAGACCATTGTTTCCCTTCTTGTAGGAACAATCCTCGTGATACTTGAACTTTCCTCAAGTACCCACATTTATATCCTGATTGGAAGTTGCTTGGCTTTAGCGTGTTACTGGTTGGGTCATTCCCTTGGGTGATTAATTTTTCCCACAAGGCAATCCCTCTAAGGATAAAACAAAATAAAAATGAATGGTTCTGGCTTTTTGGTCACCCAGTTAAGGGGAGAGCATATTCCTACCATTCATCAAGCATAGAAAACATGGTGTTCTTTAACCTTCTAATTAAGCTAGATGCCTATCTTAATCAAAAGAAAGCATTAAACAACTCTAGCCCTTGCATAAATCATCAGTAGTTTGATAAGAATGTCTTTTACCAACATATAAAAGTACCTGCAAGTAGGAAACACCAATTAGTTCTCATATTTTTAAAATCTGGCAAGTTTAAATAGATGTGCTAAAACAGTCATCCAATGTGCTAAAATATTAGTCTAATGCGCTAAAAGAACTATTCAATGTGTTAAGAGAACTCATGTATGCACTAAAATAACTGATGAATGCACTAAAAGAAATGATGAATGCACTAAAGTATTGAGTAAAAGCACTAAAAGACTCCCTGAACGCGCTAAAATTTTTTTTGGATGTGCCAAAAGAAATGTCGTATGCACCGTAACAGATCTCGTATGCGCTAACATATTTTTCTTATGCACCAAATAAGAAGTTGTATATGCTAAAAGATTGGTCATATGCATTGAAAGAACTCACCTTCGTGCTAAAATGTCATTTCTAGCCTGTTCACAAGAACTTTTTCCAAAAAGTTGTTAAAAATGGGGTTGTGCCCCACATTGGGCACCAATTTATGTGTGTTTGAAATGTGGGAGTCAGAAAATCAATACTAAAGCACACAAACACCAATAAGACGTATTATATTAAATATTTGAATCAAAGAACTACTCTAAATTGTAGCTAAAAAAATCTTCAAAAACGTTCCATTGTTCTTTATTCTCGAAGTTTTATTAAACCATATTGGCTCTCAGATTTTGTATATGCACTATGGTTGTTAAAATGACAACTTGAGAAATGAGATGTTCAAAATGCAAGAAATCTAAGTTCCTACCTGAAACTATGTGATAAAATCCATGATACTATGATAATGGTGATATTGACAAATTGATAATGTTGCTAAACTATGTGATACAAATGTTGTGATAAGAAATTAAAATGATTTTGTGTATGCTCAAATGACCATTGATATGTTGAACTAAAATGCAACTATAAAGCAAAACATGATTATAAGTTAACATGATGCTACAATGAAAACTTGTTAAAATGCTAAATAATGCTAACTATAAACTCCAAATGCTCGAATGCTTGAAAGCTATTCCTGCATAATAAGTATACTCAAATATGAGATGCTAAATACTATAGAAAAGGGTTGTATTTATAGGATTTTCCAAGCATCTTGTGATGTGGTAGCGATCAACGGTCCAGTTTCAAACATGAGGGATGAACAATGGAGATGGAGAGAATCAAGAAGGATGTTCCCTTGACAAAAGACAACATGCCAAATGGATGAAGGGATAGAGTGTGTGAGAAAAAGACCATGTGTTCAAAAAAATTTGAAGATAATTTTAATTTAAAAATTATAATTATTTAATTTCATGTGACCTTAGTGAGGTGGCATGAAAAGTTGTAGACATGTGCTTGAATTCCAAATTTGGGATTAGTGAAAATTATTTAAATAAAAAACTATTTTGTTTATTTAATTAAATTAGAGGAATGTGATTTTAGATTTGAAGAATTAGAATATATGAACTATATAAATAAATTGAGAATTTATTTATAAGTAGATGAAATATTAATTAAATATCTAGTATTTTCATTAATTAAATGTCTTGACCAATTTTAGGTGTATACAAAAAGTACACTTAATTAAGTCCTGTAAGTGCATAAAGGGGCCAAATAAAGCATAAGAAAGGTGTATTTGGTGATTACAAGTCTAGAAATGTGAAAGTTTGTTACAAGACTTTACAATACTTCAAAATAAGACTTGGTAAGTGATAAAAAGAGGGTATATGAGTGAATTATAATAAGATTCTAGAAAAGTGTGAAAATGTCTTACAACACTTCACAACACCTTTACAAGACATCATAAAGTCTTAAAGATTCATAAAGATTCAATACCTAATGTGAATGTGTGGAACACATAACAACATTAAATCAAGGTGAAATCAAGCCAAATAAGCACAAGGAGGGACAAAACAAGAAAAAGTAAAAGGGTTACTTTTTCCGTGTCCACATTGATATTTTCCACCTTCATAAAATTGCTTTTACTTTGTATTAACTACCCTAAATAAAGGTGCAATTGTGGTGGATTAGGGTTCAAATCATGAACTCCTTGATTCCTATGTAGTGGCCTACCTTTGAGAGGAAAGTGACATAGGTGGCCAATGTGGAACACTTACATGTCACTTTAATTCCTATGAGGAAAAATACCTTAGAGGAAGTGTTTGTCTTGGATACTTAACAATTAACAATCAATAAGGTTTGAGCCATATGACACCGAGTTTTGAAGAATTACTAGGAGTTGAGACTCTTTCTTACCTGGTTCATGAGAACTGGGTGCAAAGGATACCTAGGACCGAGTGCAAGTGAGGCCAATTTGGGTTTGAAACGAAACTTGTGCAAAAACCTTCGGTCTTCAGTTATGAAGAAAAGAAAACACACACTACTAGGCTAACTAGGAAAAAGATGACACATGATCACCAGGACAATTCTACCCAAGTGACCATTTATTGGGCACAACACTAGCTGAAAAAAAGAAGAAAAACTTACCTAAGATAGACAATCTTTAGAGAAACAACACCTAATACCTAGGACCTAGGGATCTAGTTGGTTAACAAGGCTAG
>VDFB02271358.1:1002930358-1002945498 GCA_007258455.2 Sequoia sempervirens
ATGAATCTCGCCTTGTGATCTCCATCCGAATGTTAAGGTCCCTCAACCCCATGAATCTCCGGAGGAGTGCCTCATCATTTTTGAATGTATCGAGAACTGGTGGTCCTTGTTGGTCATAGTCGATCAATTGGGGATAGACTAAGCGGATCTCATGATTTTGATGATCGGATTCGAAAGATAAGGTACTAATCATGTAAAGGGTAGTATCCTCAAATAACCTAGGTAGACTAGTCAAGTGATCTTCGTCATTGCTACTAATATAGGGCTCAGTGATAAAGTTATGCATGTCTGTCCCTATGGGTATTGGGGAATGCACTTGTACTAGGACTGGCTGAGGAGAAACATTAGTGGCTCTAACCGAAGGACTTCAGCCATGTATGGCTATTCTCAGAGGGGTACATCCAAGACCAAGATTTGTTATAGGTCGCATCTGAGGCATGATTGGTATTAAGAGCCCATTGTCATTTTGCCCCAATCTTTGGTTTCGGTCATAGCCCATCGCAAGCATCATGTGTAGGCCTTTGCTCCTTTCATCCATTGGTAATTCAGGTGTCGGTCTTTCATCTCGGTACAACATGTGAGATGGATCTACTTCAATAACCTCTCGGCCAAGGTCTCCCCAGCTTGTGAATTCAGGATAATCCTCAGGATACGTTTGTGATGTGGAAGCTTAATTTTCTTGTGGGCGTCCTTGTGATCTAGGAGATTGTGGTAACTCTCCTATCACAAAAGCATTGTTAGGGAGCCTATACCTTCCACAACCATCCTCTTGGATGATGAGCTTGATATTGGATATGGTGGGAATGGCGGGTGTCTCTGTCACAGAAGTGGACGTGAGAGTGGCGGGATCGATGTATGATGTGGATGGGCCCTCATCATTTTTTGGCACTTGGGGGAATTTGTAATATTAGGCTTCAAGGTTCTTGCAGTATGAAAATGGCTCAAGATCTCCATGGACAGTAATCCCTCTTGTCCATTATGTGTAAATTTTACACATTGGTGGAAGGTTGATGCTACGACTTTCATTGCATGGATCCATGGGTGTCCCAGAGAATGTTGTATGGTAAGTCGAGGTCCAGGACCTCTAATACTCTTAAGCTGCTGGTCCTACTCTGGATAGGAGCTTTAATCTGTGCCTTGAGACACTCTTTCTTGGTCATCATATGCTCTTATTGTGATGCCCTTACCTTTGTCAATGGAATCTTCTGATATTTTCAACTGCTTGATGAGGTTGAGAGAATAGATATTCAAACCTACACCCCCATCCACTAGGACCCTTTTGATTTTGCTCTTGTTTAAAATGACCTCCAAGTGAAGTGCGCGATGAGATGGTTGGGCAGGAAAATCTTGGTCGGAAAATGTAAGGAGATTAGGTGTTATGATGTTTCCGACCATAGCTTGGAATTGTTCTGCATCGAGGTCTGCGGGGACAATAGATGAGGCTAATGCTTCCTCAAGGATCTTTTTATGGGCCGATGATATTTTTAAGAACTCCATGATGGAGATGTGTGCTGGTGTTCTTTTGAGTTGGTCTATGACATTGTAGCTATACGGAACAGCTCTTGATGTAGGGACTCTATTGGGTTGGGATGACCTTGCAATGGTGACTTTGTTGCCTCTTGTGGTGACTCCACAATCTTCGGCATGGGCGCCCTTGATGGTGATGACCATGCAGTTTTCATTGAGGTTGGAAACAACTATTTCATATGGGCTACGATTTACACTACCCTTTCCCTTTATCCTTGTTATTCCCTTTGTTGCCAAGGATTTGGCATCTGGATTCATGTAGATTTTAAGATCTTGATCTCCGTAGGTGTTTCCACATTTATGATCTCTTTTGTCGATGAGATCTTGGATGATATTTTTGAGTCTCATGCAGTTGTTTGTGGTGTGGCATTTTATTTTATGAAATTCACAAAGTTGATTTTCGTTATACCAAGGGGGTTTGACGTCAGGTTCTTGGTAATTCTCGAATGTAGGAAGCTTGATGAGTTTTTCATTGATCAACTTTTTCATGATGTCCTCCAATGGTTCCCAGCAGTGTATTTCGCTTGGGGTATGTTTTATGCTGAGGTGGTCCCTTTGGTCGCTGACGCTATTGATGGTGGATTATTGTTGGGTTGATATGTTGTGCGATGGAGTGTTTTGGCTGCCAGGGTTGGATTTGCGCCGCTGGCGTATTTTGGCGCGGACTACTCAATGACCAATTTGGCGGCCCATGACACTATCATTAGTGATGTTTTTGTTTCTCACCCATGTACCAGGTTTATCATTGTATTTTGATGACGGCAGTTGTTTTCGGCGGTTCGTGGATATGATGTTGATTCACATGGCTGAGTCATAAGGGCTCTTCGATGCTAAGCCTGGAGATCAATTGACTTTGCGAGGGTGATACCTTGGAACTTTGGAGATGGAAATGATAAAAAATTTCAAGGTTGGCGATGATTGTGTAGACATGTTGTTCTTCTGGCATGGTCCACTTGTTCCGATTGGCCTTGGATCACCATCGTTGAAGGAATGAAGCGAAAGATTCATTCTTCCCTTGTTTTAGAGCGTATAGTTCTTTGAGACTAACATCCATTGCAATGTTACCTGCGTAGTTCTTAATGAATGCACTTGTAATCTCTTGGAATGTTCTAATGCCTATAGGTAAGCGAGAGAACCATTCTATAGCGGGACCCGCCAAGCTTCTAGGAAATAGCCGCATCAGATATGTATCGTCATATGCGACTTCCATGCAATGAACCTGGAATTCCTTGATGTGATCTTTAGGATTTCCTGTCCCTTGATATTTGTCAAATTTGGGGATTTCAAATCCCTTAGGGAATGGTTTCATTTCTAAGCTCCTATCAAATGGATAGGGAGACAAGTTGCTTTTTGTTTTGGTTGTTCGCCCTGATTGAAGATCGAGTACTTGTTGCGAGAGCAACTTGAGTTGTGTCATCATATCATTCTAAGGATCAGGGGGTGGGATGAATGTGTTTTGGGGTGTTGCAATCATGGTTTGGATGGATGGGTTGGTTGGTGCATTATTCAATGGTATCGGTATGTTGTGGTGGGCGAAGTAGGCTTCTACTTGCTTTTGGATGAACAATGCTTGTTGTTGCTCTTGTTGTTGTTGCGCTATGATTTTTTCTTGTTGTTGTACTTGTTGCTGTTCTAACAATGCTTGTTGTTCTGCTTTTTGTTGCGCTTGTTGCTGATCTAACAATGCTTGTTGTTCTGCTTGTTGTTGTTCCCACAACGCTTGTTGTTGGGCTGCCAATTCTGCTGCTTCTTGCTGATCTTGGTATTGCTTTAGTGCTTGTTGATACGCTTGCAATTGCGCTGCTTGTGCAAGAAGTTGTGCTTGTGTTTGTGCTTTTTGTGCTTGCACTTGAGCTTGTGCTTGGGCTTGCGCTTGTGCGGCTTGTTGCTGCAATAATAGTTGTGCTTGAGCGACCCTTTGTGCTTGCAATGCTTGCGCAGCTTGGGTAGCTTGAGCGGCTTGTTGTTGTTGTTGTTGTTGTAATAATGCTTGAGCTTGTTGTACTTGTTGTGCTTGTAATGTGGCTTGTGCAGCTTTGGCGGCTTGAGCAGCTTGTTGCATGGCTTTTTGTTTCTACACTTGTTGGTATCCTCTTTGAAAAGCAGCTTGTAATGTTGCGTCGAATTCGTTTGATGTGGTGAATATTGGTGGTGGTGGAGGTGGTGGTGGATTTGGAATGGTGGTAGATGATGATGTTGTGTTGATTATTTGGTTGGTGGATGGTGTTGTTGATGTGGTAAGTGGCGTCGTTGATGTGATTGGCCCTTGAGAGACCATGCTTTGCAATGTTTTGGGGGTGTTTGATGATGTTGCTATTGCTTGTGTGTTTGACGTTTGTTGTTGTGATGTCAACAATAATCTTTGAGCATTTGGAAAAATGTTTTGATTGATGGTTGGGATGTTGTTTTGATTGATACTTGGTAGGGGAGGAAGCCCTTGACCAAGGAGTGGTGTAGATGACAATGGTGATGGTGGGAGAGGTGGAAATGCAAGGGGGGTGAATCCTTGCGAGAGTGTTGTGGTGTTGAAAATGCCCCCTGGTCCAAATATGTCTCCCTCTTGTGAATTTATGAGAAGAGGTGTTTGTGGTGCTCCGTGAAAAGATGTTGATGATAGGTCATAATGTAAAGTGAGAGGAACATTTTGGTGTAATGGATTATGGAGGATGTTTTGTTCCACTGTGGTGCCGCATCCGCGTTTTGCTATTCAAGGGATGTGATTGAAGTTCATTGAGGGAATGCGGGTTTCCTTGTTAATGTTGGGCTGAGTTGGAGCAAATGATGTTGTGATTTCCATGGACATTTTCCATGACATTTTGAGATGGGGTGTAGATGAAATGGGGATGGTGGATGAGATTGGTGGAAAAGATGTCTCTACTATAGGTCACATCAAAACCAAGGCAACTTGGCCCCTTTGTTTTACAGTTCAAGCATGTACAACGGTGCTAAGTCTCATCATGATGTTGATATCATGGTTGTCCAGATTTTGGAGCATTTCAACTATTTCTTCATGAGACATCTCCAAAGGTGAGGTCCTCCCTTGATTTTCTTCTTGTGGCTCTTTTGTGATGATGAGGATTAATGGATTGCTTGGATTATGTGAGATTCATTTCTCGCGGCGTTTGTTTGGCTAAGGTCACTTGAAGGGAGTTTCTTTGTGGGCTTCCATACTCTTCTTTGTATTGAGATCTTGTTGAACCATAAAACAAGGATCAATCTTCGAGAATATGGGAGATGAATCTCTTGATTCCTTGGATTAATCTCTATTTTATGTCCCAAAGTGAAAGTTTTAGGATGCTTTTTAGGATCAAATGTGATGGTGATGTTTAAAGATGGATGTTATGGATGTTTATGGGTGTTGTTTTTGGCTTTTGATAAATCTTGAATGAAATGCTAGGACTTTGGATTTTGAGATTTTGTCCTTGATCTTGATTTGGATTTTGATTTTGATTTTGAAAAAAAATATCCTAAGATGTTTGATAATGATCTAAAGGATAGTTGTGTTCAAAGGATGATGATTTGGATATGTGTGAGGGGAAGGATGCATCTACCCACACCTACCCAAACAAAATGATTGTTTCACTAAGTATATGGAGAAGGATTCATCTACATACACTAAGCTAGACAAGATGATTTGGATGTCTTTGACTAAGGATATGCAAAAGGATGCATTTACACATTCCTAGCCAAAAGGTGTTTTGATAAATGTTTTCAAGGACTTGGTCTCAATGATGTTGGTGTTTGCTTGATTTTGTCATAAAGCCTAGCACTTCAAGGATGATTTCAAGGTTTTTCAAAAGATGATTTGTGAGATGAATTTTGACATTTTTGAAAGATGGATGAAAGAGGTTTGATTTTTTTTTGATCCCTAGATGAACCTAAAAAGACCACTTTGTTTTCCTAGACCTAGGCATTGAAGAACATGCATATGCTTCCTAAAGACCTTTGTAACCAAGGATTGATTTCTTTTGAACTTTCATTTTTGGATTTTCAATGATTTTTGCTTTGGGATTTGGAGTCTTCAACACACATGAAAGTTCATTTTGCTTATCTTTGTTTAATGGCTTTATTTTACCAAAAACACTCTCTTTGATTAAAGTTTCAAACTAAGATGTCCAATGTCTTAATTTCTTAAAACCCCACAAGATATTTTATGTGGAAATTTAATGAACTTAAGGCGAAGGGTTTTCCTATTGTTTACTCAAGAAGACAAATTGAGGTATAATCCAATGCTTAGGAACCTCTAAGGACGTGAATCCCCATGGAAAGCAGTAACATATGGATTGGGTCAATGATATTTGTCTTCAAGAGGGTTTGAAATTTTGAGAATCATGTTGAATGTTTGTTTGCAAAATGTTTTCGAATACAACATTGTGTTTTCAAACAAGCAATGTAACATCCTAGCCTAATGGGTACGTTTTTCTTAGTGGGCTTGCCTCATGCCCTTCATAGAAGAGATGATTTTACATGCAACCAAGGAAAATATAGAGGTATGATGAAATCCTAACCTCTATATTTCAACCAAGATCGGACATGGCAAGTAACTTCTTGGAATCTAAGTTCCAATGCACCACTTTGATAAACTCGCTCAATGGATAAATAGGCCACTACAAAACAAGGGTTCTAGTTCGGACTTTCCATTCGTAGGAGTTGACCCAACGTGGCAAGAGTCCCCTTTCAGATCCATCTTGTTGGAGTCAACCGCGTGATATTGGCGTTTCTTCCAATATCCACATTTATATCTCGACTGGAAATACTCTCGGGTTCAGAGTGTTACCGGTTGAACCGTTCCCTTGGGTGATTACTTTTTCCCACAAGGCGGGCCCTCTAATATAAACAAAAGCAAGCAAAGACACAATCCGTAACTTGATCAATCTTTGATGGCACAAAGAAAGAGAATGTACGCGAAAGTGCCCCTACTCACACTCACACAAGATGTTCAATTTTTAAGCCCAAATCGAAGTGTTTCAAAGCAATGAAATGCATTTTGAGTGTTTCTCTTGCACCCTAGATCGCACGAAGCGAAAGGGGAGAGGATACGCATTCAAAATGTACCCAAGACAAAATCACAATTCAAGCACTTGTTCATTTTATAGCCTTCAAAGCAATTGTGTGATTTGTTTTAAGCACTAAAATGAAGTGTGAGTTTTGATTGTTCAATTTTTAGCCCAAAACAAAATCTAGTAAGTTTGTCCTAAGATTCATTTTAAGCCCTTTGCAATGAAAATAAAATTGTTCGTTTTAGACCCAAATGAAAATTAGTGTTCTAAAACGAAAAGATAAACAACTTCGTGAAGTAGTGTTGATCAAACACTTAAAGCGTTTAAAAACACTTTGAGTTTTCAAAAAAATTCTCCTCCTTTCGTTTTCTTTTTCCTTGTGCCTTCGTTGTTCATTTTGTATCTTTCACCTTCGCTTTTCCTTCGTTTGTACCTTTGTTGACTTTTTGCTTTCCTTGTACCTATAAAAACAAAAGACAATTATGTGAGGATCAAAATAACTTTAAACAATAGCATGATCTTAATTGAAAAGATGAATATTTTAAGATGGTCATGATAAGCAATATTTTATAAGTGAATCATGCTTTTCTATTAAACTAGACTCTAAAGTCACACTTCAATAACATGAAACTTACAAAAAAAGGATAATATCACTTATCATTAGATTATCACAAATGATCGCTAAAGACTCAACAAAGTGATAAAATCAAACACTACTTCAATTATTTAGGTGGAACATCAATTTTCACAAAGTCCCATCTTATCAAAGTAATATTAGTTCACAATAATAGCTTATAAAAGACCATGCATTGAACAAAGTGATATGTAAAATGGCAGAGATGTAACCAAGTTTTTAATTCCCCAAAGCATACGCATCATGCAACTTGCAGGAAGCCTTTAAAGCCATCGCTTCCAATGAATGCATATGTCAGACATTAAAGATCTTCTCAGCAGACATATAAATTTTGAAAATAACAGAGAGATTTTAATGGATCACTGAATTTAGGATTTGACAGTGACACTTTTTCAAGCAATAAAATAGTAGGCAGGGCAACCAATTTCTCAATTGCATGAACAAGTATAATTCACACACCAAAGTTCCAATTTATTGCCTATCCTGCCAACAATATCATTTCATAAAAATCATAATATCATTTTACTGACAGCTGGTTAAGAGTAATCAAAGGACATCCTGTTTGCAACTCTGGCCATTCGAAATAACAAACTAAATGTTGGTTGTTTAGTTTCCACCTCAGTAGATTGTGACTGGTCAATTGTAAATGGACAAAAATCTGGACAAAATTTGGCATTTTAGTGGGTAGATTAAAACACTTTACAAGCATATGAACATAATGATTTATGAATTTGGAAAGACACTCAAGCCACACAGCAAAAGCAACAGTGAGATCAGTAGCAGTTAAAGCAATCTAAAAACAGATTCATGATAGTAATGTGGCCTGTAGACAGGGCATGTAAACTTTTGGACAGAAAAATGTGGCAGCATAGACAAGGCATGAGAACTATTCATCAGAATGCCTCCAAGTAATATGGTCTCATGGACTGCTAATGATAGTGGAATCTGCAATTAGTTTTGGAAACAGACAAAGATATCCTCAGCCTCTTCTACGTTCTCTCTACCTGCAATTTGTTTTGGAAATAGACAAAGATATCCTCAACCTCTTATGTGTCCTCCCTATCAAGAGTCACAGCTTCCTTCCATTCCCTTTATTCTTTTCATAGAAGTCTGAATGAAACATAGCAAATTCCTCCTCCAAGGTCGCAACTACCCTCTACACAATGTTCTCAAGTGAAACTCAATTCAAAAGAAAACTAAGGAAGCATGAACTCATCTTATCACTGCTTCGCTCTTCTAAATCTAAAACTCAGCATTGAGTTTTCCAGGCAAGATATTCAGTCACAGTTCAATCTAAGAAAACGCAGTTATGTGAGGCTATTGAAAAGAACATTCATTGATCACAGAGAACACAGGAATAAATGCTCGAATATTCATTTAAGACATGAAGAATGCAAGAACTTTATTGTCAGATATTAACAAATGCATGCATATTCAAAATATGAAGAACGCAGGGATCTTTGTTGAACCGATGCATATTCAAAATGATAAGTCACATGGTTCCTTACTACGCAATCATGAGACAAGAGGTACTCCCCCTGAGATTAACACCTATGTCCTTCATTCACAGTAAATATTTGGATGAGTAAAAGAAGACTTAGACTTGGGTGATTGACAGTAGGGGGATTGTCGACAGCTTTAAGTCAAGAAAGGATGCTGGTCTCGCACGATGCTTTAAATGAAATCATACAATAATTTATTTAGACTTCTAACAACAAAATAAAAATTATAGAAACATATGTGTTGGTACGCAGTAAATCTTGTGCCAGATTTAGTCCAAAATCTTCTTCTGAAAAGTAAATGACAGGCTAGTGCGAAAATATTTCTGCATACATTCCTCCAAGTTGTATAGTGATTAAAGCATATATCTAAATCTGGCACATGTACTGAGTATATGATAGCAAAGAGACATAGGGAGCAGCAACATTAAGTAGGCTAAAAATGTAATTACTAAGAAACTATTTGACATGATGGCTGTGTGTTATTTAATATGGGAAGAAACCACATCTTACAAAAGACGTAATCACCACTCACATGTGTTTTCTTATTTAAGGATTGTGTATCAAGGCATTGAACAAAGAAATAGGGACAAACTTGTGCTAAAGAAGAGATCATAACCAAATGAAGCATTGTTAAAATGATATCTTCAACATGTTTCTAGAAGTGGCTGAGAGCAATGATATGGCATTTAAACGAAGAACTCAACTATCTCTCATACCAATAATTGATCTAAAAACAACAAACAAATGTTAATGCAAGATATTTTCGTGATTGCATGAACGTATGTAAATGTCAATTGCTGGAAACAATTATTGAATGTTGAACAACTATTAATAAACCTGCCCTCCCTCTAGCGCCATATGAAGTACCCTAAATCTGCATGTAAGACCAACTTCAAATACTTATTAGAAAGGTTAGTCTAAACACACAAATCTGCAAATACCTCCATGAAATAAAATACCTATGCTAAAGAAATGCCACAAGTAACAAAAACAACATCAAGAAGACATTTCAAAAGCATGATAATCACCTATTCCATGTTGGATTGGTGTCACATGTGCTAGTGACCCTTTCCCAACCCTTGATCAATAGCTAAATGATGATGTATTGCAATGGAGATGAAGAACAAGATTATTTCTCAAACCAAGAGAGTAACCTTGCATAAAATTGTGGATCCCATGAATGAAGATTAAGCCTTCTTTTATAGATTTTCTTGATGAGAGATTGGACAAGATGGTGAATGTGGGACTAAAGATCCTCCAATGAGAAGATGACACTTGTCAAGTGGTGAGTGGTCAATGGTTGTGCAAGATTTGGGAAGAGTGCCCATGAGAGGGAGAATTTGAATTCAAATTTGAGAGTAAATGCTAAGTGGGGACAAGAAAATGAGCAATAAATGCACTGCTGGAGGGACAAATCAACTTTGAATTCAAAATTGAGGGAATATTCCCCATAAATGCCATGTTGATGGAAAATCTTGGATTAAATAAATCAATAAATTGATTTATATGTGCAAGTGGCTAGATCTAGAGAATGCAAGTGGTGAGATTAGCATTTAATCAGGGTTAGATTAAATAGATGATGATTATGCTGATTTAATGCTAATTAGGTGAGTTGACCTTTAGGATTTAAATATTTGATTTATTTAAATCAGAAAAGGATGAAATATGGATTTAATTAAATAAATGTTTGATCTATTTAATTAAAGTGATGATGTTTGATTTATTAAAAGGTTGATGATAATGTTTATTTGATAAATGACCTTAGGAAATGAGATTATTTAATGAATGGATGAAAGTGATGAATGGGCCTAATGTGAGACCTAATTTGACTGAATCTGATCGAATGCATAATGTTAATTTTGCATGTCTACAGATACATTATGTAAGGATTCAGACATGAATTTATCAAAATCATATCTTGTGGACGCATCAAAAATAGTTGAAGAAAAAATAGGAAAAGAAGATAATGGGCCAAAAAAAAGTTCAATATTATTACAAGGACTCTAAAAAATTGACCCACTAGTTGCAAAGAATGAATTGACTGAATTGACATAGTAATAGTAATAGAAATGGTGGAAATAGTAGGAAAAGATTCTTCACTTGTAACTAGAGGAGGAGTGGGACTTGGTAACGTAGTAATTATAGAAGAGGAAGAGATAGGGAAATCTTTTGGTGGAGACTCAAAGGACAAAGAGACTGGAGATGAACTTTTGTTTCTTCAGCTAGATTTTCCTCTCCTTGTTCTTCACCATGAGTGGATGTCCCTTCTTGTACTTTACTCTTGTCTCCTATCATTTTGAAAATAAACTTAGGTACTTGTTGACATTTCACGCTACTCTTATATGGCCCATCATTGATATTCAATCTAAGTGATCCTACATGGGCAATCTTGCATGAATTTTCCTTAGGGGTTCCTAAAATTGACTAAGTCCCAAATTTGTGGGGTTTCAGCCTATCCCTTACTTGCTTACCCTCATGCTTTCCTTCTCCTTCTCTATCGCTCCTGCTCCTTCTTCCTTCCTTGCCTTTTTCTTCTAATTATTTTGGCCTTCGGCCTTACCTCCAACCACTAAAGCTCATCTTGGCTTTTCTCAAAATTTGACTAAGTGTCAAGTTTCTGAGAGTCAGGCTTCAACCTTCCCTTTTACCTTCTTCCACTCCCTTCATCAACCATCACTCGATGGTTCAACCTTCAACCTCCAACGGTCTAAGGTCTAACCTCTAAAATATCTCTCTTCTTTGGGCCTTTCATCTTCTTCTTCCTTCTCCCTCACTTTCACTCTTTTCTTCTAGAATAGACTAAGTGTCGAGGTCTTAGGTTTTGACCTTCGGTCTTCCCTTTTACCTCTTACCTTTCTTTAGTAAGAGGTATCTCATTGGCTCGGATCTTGATTGCTTCCTTTCTTCTTCACACTCTTTGGTTTCCTTCTTCCAAGCTCGCAGTACTGCAGGGAATAGTCACTACCCCACAATGGTCAGTTAGAAGGTATGTGGTATGGTGGTAGGATGTGATATAGCGGTATCCCGAAACCCCACAATGGTCAATTGGAAGGTCTATGGTATGGCAGTAGGCTACAGTATAGCAATAACCTGTGACCCCACAATGGTCAGTTGGAGGGTCTGCGGTATGGCAATAGCTTGTAGTATATAGTGGTAAAGGTCTATGTGGTGAAGTTTAGTGCAACCTTATGATAGTTCAGGAATAACTCGGTGGGATTACTATTATGAATTTTTTAGGGCTCAACACCATTTAATTCCAAGGCTTGTAGAGGGAAAATTTTTGGGCCCAATGCCCTGAAGATCCATGTTTTTGGCACATTTTTTGTTCAACAATGTCATTAATGCACATCTACCCTCAACTATGAGGCATAAGTTTTAGGGTTCAAGGATGACTTTAATGCATTTCCATGACTTCTCCTATAGATTTGTAGCTCCATGAGGATAATCTTGTCACTAGGATATCTAGGGAGCATATATGGATATTTGTCAAAACATCAAACTTTGATATATGTAAAGGTGGGAAATTGTACGAACATGCAACCAAACTTCTTGAGCATCTCCCATACCTCGTCTTATACTCTTTTCTTCTCAATATCCTTATGAAATATATACAAGTATGAATAGAAAATACATCATTGATTGTCTTGAAATGCTTGAGGCTCTGCTTTAGAGTCAATTGAGGGTAGTACTCATATACAAGAATTCTCTGCCTGTCACCCTCCAAAGACAACCTTGGGAATTTCCTCATTGAGGCAGCAACATAGATTGGATAAGAAGTCATATAGAACTTCAAAGAAGTAGAAACCTTTGAAAACTACTCACAGATGGCATCACAGATCAGCTTTCCCAAAAAAAGAAATTAATTTCCTTTCCTTATGACGTGAATGCATTGATACATTCACTCCTAAAAGGTATGAGAAGTTAGCAATCCTTTAACTCTACTAAGAAGAGTTATCAAGTCAATCACTTCTTTCATGAACTCACTTATGTGGATATTCTTAGGCCACCTTGCAATGGTAGGCCTAGCATTCTTGAGCCATCTTGTATTGATGTTCTTAATACACTTATTTGAATTTTTATCATAATAGGCTTGTGAGTCCTCCATAGTGAGGTCAACATATTCATCAATACTTGGACACAAGAAAATATTGTCAAAGAATTATTTGTCCAATCTTATGAGCACATTCTCATCTGTATCTTTGACACTTTTAGTTTCTTTATGGAAATGTGTTGTTGCTACTAGAACAAATTTTGGGTTGTGTGTTGACACTAGAAATGAGGCTACTAAGTGAATACTACTCTCATCAACACACCTCATGCTTGCATCAACCAGCTACTTATTCACTCTCTTTAGGAACTCGAACATATCCACATGCCCAATTTTAGTGTCCCTAATCTAATCATCATTGGACTCCATAGATGTGTTTGGAATTACCCCTTGATATTGATACTTCATGTTATTCTTCTTTGGTGAAGGATCTAACATTGGAAATGAAGCTACAAGTTCATGAAGTTTCAATATTCCCCAGTGTTAGAGAATTTTTCAAGTTTTGTGCAATGTCAGAGAAATTATGCACTTGTACATTTATGATGCATTGATGTGTAGTTCAAAGAAAATTAAATAAACTACATGAGTAATTTAGCATTGGATGCAAGTTCAAAGAAATTCTCTGCCTTTGTATAAGGTTTAAACAAAAAGATGCAGTTTGGGGAAAAATTTTGGAATTCAGTTTGGGGTTGAATAGCTTGGTATAGGTTGGAGAAAATTTCCTGACCTACATAAGGCTATGTCACATATGGTGCAGGTCTAGAAATTTTCCATGACCTACACTTTGGTAGTTCAAGGTTATACACTTCAGAAAAAATACCTTGAAGTGCACAAGGTAATGTGAAAAGTATATGCACATCAGGAAATTTTTCTCGATGTGCATTATGAGGGTCCTTATGAAATGTCGATCTAGGAAAATTCCTTGACCAACACAAGTGATTGTGGTATTATGTAGTTCAGGTTTTGAAACCTAAAGTACATAATGAAGGTGTAGTTCAAGTTTATTCTGGTTGGGGTTTAAAACCCAAACAACATATACATGGGTAAATGATATGTTAAAGCGGAAAAATTTCCCGCAAGTGCATGAATGATAAGTAATGGTAATGGTGTTGGTAATTTTAAATGCAACCTACACTCTACTATTGTGACTTGTTTTGATGTCATGCAAGATAAAAACTCTGCATTACCTCAAGAATGATGCAATGTTTTGAATGAATGGTAGGATGAGGGTGTACAATGGATGGTGAACACAAAATATTGCAGGGTTTTTAATCTTTGGGTGTTTTTAGGGTTTGGACTCTAAACAACACATAATACCAATCACGGGTAACCCTAAGCTAAGACTTAGGAAGTAAAACGTAGACATAAATACATAAAAACCCTAAACAAAAATAAAAAAGATGATAAACAAAAATAAAACCCTAATCAAATCCCACATAAACCTAAATAGTTTATGCCTAAAAAGGTGAAAAGGAAGCAAAGGTAAACGAAAATAACATACATACTTCAAAAACCAAGGAAAATGGTGACAAAAAACCCAATTGAATCTGCTTGAAACCCCAACACAAATGTTGGAATCGAGCAACAAGGTAGAGGGCACTCGAGAGACAACATACAAAGGATGAATGGTGAAGAATGAAGATTAAAACAAATTTAAATCAATAGTAAGCCTCATTAAAAATGGTATTAGTGACCACATGTGGCTATAGGAGTGCAGTCGTGAGGAATTTTCCTGCAACTACATCCTTAGATGCATTCGCCCCAAACATGTAATTTAGCAACATTGCATGTTCACAAAAAAATGACTAACTCCTAAAATTTTCTCTTTTGCAAAATTTCAAAAAGAAAAAAGCTTGACTGCTCGAAATGACTTTTTGAGGGATTAGATTACAGATGAGGGAAATTGAAATTTTCCTCGATTTGTGTTCTTAGAGGACGTGGGCTATGAAGGGTAAGTGCATGGATCTGTGACACAATTTTGGTGCCAAATTGCAAAACAAACCCATAATAGGCCATATTGCACTCACCAAATTTGGAGAGCGCCAAATGGCTTGAATTTTGCAATGAATGAGCTTGTGAACTCTTTCTTTTTGCAATGACTTTTGGAATGCATTTTTCTAAACTCTTTCATTTTCTCTTTCTCTACTAGGGAAACTATATATGGAAATTTACTTTTTTATACTTTAAGTTATATTTCATGTATATTGTTTCAGGATATTTGAGAGTGGTTTCAGATCTCTAGGAGTTCTAATGAAAATTCTAGTTTTTGGAAGATCTTAAAAATTTCAAACTTAGTCAAATTTTAGTAATCAGCAATTCAAATTTCATTAATTAGGAGGTCAAATTTTAGTAGCCAACAAGTTGTATCATCTTTCAAAAACTCAATTGATCCTTTTCTCTATCTCACCATTCTCGCTCTCTCTCACTCA
>VDFB02271358.1:1002945598-1002967398 GCA_007258455.2 Sequoia sempervirens
TATACCCTCAATTCTCAACCCTCTACCCTATACATTGGATCATCAACCCTCATATATCTTTGTCCCTCCCTCCTCTTGTAATCTCCTCTCTATCTCAATTCTCCCCCCATCTCTCACTCCATCCATCCCTACATCTCTACCCTAATACCTCAACCCTAAACCCTAAACACTCAAACCTAAACCCCAAAACCCCAAAACCCTTAACCCTCAACCCTAACCCTAAACCTGAAACCTTAAACTCCTTACCCTTCTACCCCCACCCTTCAACCTCAAACCTATAAATTTCAACCCCAGAAATCAGTAAGTTTCTACCCTAATACCTCAACCCTTAAACCCTCAACCCTCAACCCTCAACCCTCAACCCTCAACCCTTAAACCCTAATCCCTCAACCCCTATACCCTCAAACCTATACATTGGACCCTAAACCCTCTACCCTCTATCCTATACATTAAACCCTCAACCCTCAATTCTCAACCCTCAACCCTCAACCCTTAATCACTCAACCCTAAGTAGGTAGGGAAACATAAGTGAGATACAAAGTGATGAAGGGAGAGGTAGGTAAATAGAGGGATAGGGGATATAAATATAGGTAGAGAGGGAAGGAGATGTAGAGAGAGGAGAGAGAGAAGTAGAGAGGGGAGGGGGGATATCTAGGGAGGAGATAGAGATGAGTGTGTGTGTGTGTGTGTATGTGTGTGTGAGATATATATATATATATATATATATATATATATAGGGAGGGAGAGGAGAAATAGATAGTAGAGAGGGAAAGAGGTATGGAGGAGACACACTCAAGATATAGAGTGATGGAGGGAGAGATGGGTAAAGAGAGGGAGAGGGGAGATAAAGATAAATAGAGAGGGGAGGATATGTAGAGAGAGATGATAGGTAGAGAGAAGTAGAGAGTGGAGGGATGGAGGGAGAGGAAAGGAGGAGATTGATGTGAGTGTGGAGAGGGAGGGGGCAGAGGGGAGGCTGAGAAAGAGAGAGAGGGATGGAGGGAGAGATATGAGGAGTGGGAGGGCTAAGGGCATAGGGCATAGGGTTTAAGGGTTAAGGGTTTAGGCTCTAGGTTAAGGGTAGAGGGTCAAGGGTTTAGGGCTTCAAGGTTAAGGGTGAGGGTTAAGGCCATGGCAGAGGGGCAGAGATAGAGGAGCGGAGTGAGGAGAGAGAGAGAGAGAGACCTGAGAGAGGGAAAAGGGGTAGGAGGAGAGACTTGAGAGAGAGAGAGAGGGAGGGATTGGGGGAGAGATAGAGGTACGAAGGGTTGAGGGTAGAGGGTAGAGGTTAGAGGGTTAAAGGGTTTAGTGTTTAAGGGTTAAGGGTTTAGGGTTTAGGGTTAAGGGTAGAGGGGAGAGAGATAAAGAGAGTGATATAGAGAGAGAGAGAGACATGAGAGAGGGAGAGGGGAGAGGAGGGATATACTTGAGAGAGAGAGAGACATAGAGGAGTGGGAGAGAGATGTGAGGTGAGGGTTAATGGTAGAGGGTAGAGTGGCTCAAGGGTTTAAGGGCACATGGGCAGAGGGTTATGTGGGTTGGCTGCAGGAGAGAGATAAGAGTGAGAGAGAGAGAGAGAGAGAGTAGAGAGAGAGAGAGAGAGAGAGAGAGAGAGAGAGACTTGGGAGAGGGAGAGGGTAGAAGGGAGTCTCTAGAGAGAGAGAGAGAGAGGGAGTACATGGAGGGAGACATAGACTTCCTCCACCTCTCTCTCAAGACTCCTCCTCCACTCTCCCTCTCTCAAGCTCCTCTGCCTCACTCACTCCTATCTCTCCTCTATCCTTAACCCTTAAACCCTTAAACCTCTACCCTTAACCATCTAATTCTCTATCTATCTCTCCCACTCCCTCTCAAATCTCTTCTTCCTACCCTCCCCTCTTAGGTCTCTCTCTCTCGCAATCACTCCTCTATCTCTACCCCTCTACCCTTAACCCTCTCTACCCTCTATCTATCTCCCACTCTCTCCCTCCTACCCCCCTCTCCTCTCCCTCAGGTCACTCACTCACTCACTCCTATCTCTCTCCCCTCTACCCTTAACCCTCTACCCTCTACACTCTACCCTTAACACTCTACCCTCTATCTCTCTCTCCCTCCCTCCCTCTCTCTCTCATTTAATCCCTCCATCTCTCTCCCCTCTACCCTCTACCCTAAACCCTTAAACCCTCTATCCTCTACCCTCTCTCTCTCTCTCAAGTCTCTCCATCCTAGTGCCACTCCCTCTCTAAGGTCTCTCTCTCTCTCTCACTCACTCCCTCTATCTCTATCCCCTCTACCCTTAACCCTCTACCCTCTACCCTTAACCCTTAAACCCTAAACCCTTAAACCCTTAACCCTATACCTTTAACCATCAACCCTAAACCCTCTATCAAATTTTAGGGCTGCATTGTCCTTGGCTATCTTTTCACATTCTTTTGTTATTTCTTTTAGGGTTTGATTTAGATGGACATCATCTAGACCTTTGCTTTCTTTTTTCTTAAACTGATCACAGAACTATTTCCTCTTTTTCCTTGACCCATTTATCTTATCCTTTAGTGATTGAATGAATTTTTCAACATATGCAAGATTTTCTTTCAACTCCATGACCTCTGCTTTAGATTGATCAAGATCATCAAGTGCCACCATAAGCTATTTTTGAATACCACCAGCATCCATTGCAATTCAAGAATCACCTCAAGCCATTAAACTTCTGAAGAGGAACTAGATCTCTGATACCAATTGTTGGACACTGGGAACACTAAGAGGGGGGTGAATCAGTGTTAAATGATTTCTAGTTTTAAAACAAATCCAAAATAATAGAACTTCATTTATCATTTCCAGCACATAACAAATGAAAATATTCAAAAAATGAAATTATATTAGTGATCACGATAACACCAGATATTTTTACGTGGAAACCCTGTTAGGGGAAAAACCACAGTGGAGATCAATCCAAAATGTTTACTCTGTTAAAAGTAAATAAAAGAGGGGAACACACTTGCATTTAGGCACACTACCTAGAGCTCATTGCTCAAAGAAAAAGAGGCTCACTTCCTTACAGATATAATAAAGTTTACAAAAATATTTGAATTGAGAATACAACATCAACAAATGCTAGGATTTAGTTCCACTAAAGCTCAAAAACAAATTTTGGACCTCCTGACCTGATCACAATTCTGCTCTGCTCTACTCTGCCCTACATACAAACTGTTACTAACAACTAATCTTCTCTTCTTCGCTCTCTCCTTATAACAACATTATATCAACCACCATGACTTGCATATGTTA
Source organism: Sequoia sempervirens (assembly GCA_007258455.2). Taxonomy (NCBI): domain Eukaryota; kingdom Viridiplantae; phylum Streptophyta; class Pinopsida; order Cupressales; family Cupressaceae; genus Sequoia; species Sequoia sempervirens. Next base: position 1,002,948,863 of record VDFB02271358.1, read on the forward strand.
CACACAAACACACACATCCACACGCATCACACATATATATATTCATAATGATTTATGAATCTTCTTTATATACCCATTAACAAGAAGTTCACAAGTATGCTGGCCTCACAATAGAATATAATATTTTTCTTTTATGTTGGCTTGCATCACCTAAGTGGAAGAAAAACATTCCTACAAAAGTTAGAGACTTTATTAGGGACCCAAACATAAGTAATATCAAAACACACATTCCACATAGATCCACAAAACATCATACGAAGCATGTCGACCACAATGGAAAATAAGCCATGAATGATGCTAGTGAATCTCTTAACTCCAACTCTGACTTAATACAATACCACAAAACTCACCAAAGGATAGTGTAATTGTTAATAAAGATTTCCTGGAGGTCCACACCATGAAATAATGATCTGGTACAGTGAGTGATAACATGCAAAATTTCACTTGTGCAACCGAATGCCCTGTTCTCCACACTTACTACTGGTAGAAGTAATGCCAATACTGTGGATCATACTACTGAATCTAGTTGCCATCAATGACAACACAAGTAGTCAAAAACTATCTCTCCAGTCCATATGCCAACAATCTCCCCCTTTAGAATTGATGGAAACACTTAGTAAAAAATTGACTAAGTGTCAAAACCAAAAATAAAATTACTACTCCCCTTATGGATATCCAGGAGATTTTTCACTCATTCTCCCCCCCTTTGACATCAATGAAAAATCTCTATTATATTCACTCTACATTTCACTTTCTTTTAATCCATTTTATCCCCAACTGATGATGTAAAAATTTGATCAAAATTTGACAACTACAACAAGAGTTCAAAAAATTATTTTATACCTAGCTTTCATTTTTGGAAGGAATTTCTTCCATAAATCCACCGCAATTGCAATGGTAATGATCCAACTATTATTTTCTGATATTCTGTTGATGATTTGAACAAGCGACTTAGGAATAATGATCGTGGCTTCTAGCTTTTCTACTAACTTGAGCACCTCAACCATCTACTCTAGTCTCCCTTCAATTAGGTCTTTTCCTTTCTAGAAGGTGTCAATAAGAGTATTTCTAGCACAGTGGACCTTTGTATGCTCATCCTACAGAGCATGAACCTTCTTCTTTACATCTCCATCCATATCCAAAGACATACAATAATCTTGACCGATTTTGACAATCTCATCCTCAATTTCCTGCAACTTGTCTTTGTACTTGCCTACCACATGAGGCCACTTTAGATAGTAATTGAATACCTTATTGCCCAAATCAATACACAATCTCAAAACATTCATTTTCTTCTTCAATTTAGAAAGAGATAGCCTAAACAACATTTTTAAATGAGAAATTATCTCCTCTTTTCTGTCCAGACGTACAAATTCCATAGCTTCTTTGACACAATCAATTAGTTCTTTTGGGAGAACTTCTAGGTACAGAATTTCCAACTCAATATTATTATCAACAAAATATCTTCCTAGAGTGTCCTCAATTACATCCTGCTCATAAGATGGTCCATTCAACCAAATATCTGATATCTTCTTCATACCACCCTCATCTTGATTGATTTGCACAACCTTTGACTTGAACAGAGCACCTTCTTCATCACTATCTTCTAAAATTTCCACAACGAGTTCCACTCGATTTGGTTGAATTTCTAAAGCATGATATTTAGAAACTTCATCTTCTATATCCGCAACTAATTGACCTTTTCCCTTTTCTTCAACATTTGTAGACTTGGAAGTGACATCACCCATATTACTTCCTCTCTTCTGCCTTTTCTTAGCCTTTTCGGAGGATGACCCACCTTCTTTTATCTTTACTAGGACAAGGATAACACCTTCCCCAAACCTTTCTAACATCTTTGTAAAAAATATTTCATACACTTGTTCACAGTTCTCAAAAGAATTATAATGATTGAAGATTTTCTTACAAATCGGCATATTTTCTCTCCATACTACATTATCTTTCACAGGCAGACAGTTTAGAAAATACATCATAATGCAAATTACCAGAGTGCCAAACCTGAAAGGGTAGTCAATATCCTTCGTTAATTGAACATTTTCCATTAGTTGGTCCTTTACCAAACTGCATAGATCGAAATATTCATTTTCAATTATCATCTTATGAGTGATATATGCAACGCCTGCCGAGGTTGATCCTTCATGATTTTTGAAGAAGATCTTGTATGAGATTCCATGTGCTAGATACCTTGTCAAAGGATCATTCATTGTCACAATTAACATAGCCCTCTAATCTCCCCTTATTCCAGTTAGGGCTTCAACCTCAACATTTCAAATCAACTTTTTCTTCAGTAAATCACCAATATTGCATAAGCTCGTTAAATTTCTAATCGCATCCTTAGTAATTTGATAAGGTTTGTCGAGAGTGAGGATATCACCATCCAATTTTCTTAGAACAAGCCGAATTACTTCTGCATTGACGAAATGAGGATATTCGTTCCATATATCCAAAATTTTATGCTTAGATCCTTCAAGCCTCCTAAAATCGGTGAGCGACAAAAAATTCCTTTCATCCCTAATCTTTTGACTACTGTACTCATCCAGAGTTAAGGTTCCTTTGATTTGCTTCATGACTCATTTCAAACAGAGTTCTACCGACTGCAAAAGTAGATACACAATTAATGATCAACAAAAATACCTGGAAATTCTTTTTAAGGATCACTTTTCGCACCTTTAAAATTTTGCAGAAAATGCTCTCGAACTGTTCTTCTTCAATGCACAGTGATGAATTAGGGTTCCAAGTGCCCCTTTTATAACTTAATTTCTGCCTCATTAAATGTGTTCCCCTAGTAGTTCTGGTCACTTAGCGAACTCAGGCAACAAGCGAAAAATTTGACTTCGGACCTATACCATTCCACCCAATTCAATATATCATTGCTAAGATTTTCATTCATGAATTAACATGATTACTGATGAAATCCAACAATTCAGAGCCAATTATATACTGGGGGACAGGAGATCTTCATGAAAAAAAAACTCCCCCTAGGCCACTGGCCTAATATTAGTTTCCAAAAGAACTACCAAAGGGAACTTCTGGTACATCCTTGTTTCCTTCATCAAATTCACTTTTCTTCATCCATGTTCTCTTCATCTGATCTCTTATATCTTCCACATTTTCCTTTTCTTTTCCTTTACTGTCTTTCTGTGAATTTATTCCTTGATAAACCGGACCTCTTTTATTCAAGATCCTATTCCTACAGAATTTCGCAAGGTGTCCAAGATTGTTACAATTGAAACATACCAAGCCTTTTTGTCTTTTCTGACCATTCCACTTATTTCCTCCTGACTTGCATTGATTAGCAACATGTCCAAATCTTCCACAGGTATAGCATTTAATGTTACTTGTATTGGCAGGCATGCTTCTGGATTCTAGTGCCTTATTACTAAATTTCTTACATTTAAAACATTGACTAGAGAATGATGGAGTACAAGGATTTATCATACTTCTACACTGGGAAGCCATATGACCAAATTTATTACAAGCAAAGCAATATCCATTAAATCTTTCAGCATTGGGTTTCCTTATCGGATGTCTTCTCCCATTGTTCTTCTTTTCTAATTTCTTTTGTTCAGATCCAAAGCTTTCACCCTTCTCATAGTCAAGACCTCTCTTGTCATTCGTATTCTTCTGAATTTTGGTTATCTCATCAAGCTTAACTGAACTTATCCTAAATTTCTCCTTGAATTCATTTGCAATAGGAAGCTCATTTCCAAGAGTAACTATTTGTCTTTCAATTTCATGTTCATAGTTTTTGGCCTGTTGCAGTTCAACCTCCAACTGAATGGTTCTACAATTAATTCTGTTGCATTCTTTATATTTTTCTTTCAGAGACTGGGAAAGATTATCCTCATTCTTCTTTCTTTGTTCGATCTCTTTGATAAACTTCATTATCATAGATTCCATCTCAACTTTTAGGGTTGCATTGTCCTTGGCTAGCTTTCACATTCTTATGTTATCTCTTTTAGGGTTTAATTCAGATGGACATCATCCAGACCTTTGCTTTCTTTTTTCTTCAACATATCACACAACTCTTTCCTCTTTTCCCTTGACCCATTTATCTTATCCTTTAGTGATTGAATGAATTTTTCAACATCTATAAGATTTTCTTTCAGCTCCATGACCTCTTCTTTAGATTGATCAAGATCATCAAGTGCCACCATAAGCTATTTTTGAATACCACCAGTGTCCATTGAGACTCAAGAATCACCTCAATCTGTTAAACTTATGAAGAGGAACCAGAGCTATAATACCAATTGTTGGACACTAGGAACACTAAGAGGGGGGGTGAATCAGTGTTCAATGATTTCTAATTTTAAAATAGATCCAAAATAATAGCGCTTCATTTATCATTTCTAGCACATAGCAGATGAAAATATTCAAAACAGGCAATCATATTAGTGATCACCATAACACCAGATATTTTTATGTGGAAACCCTATTAGGGGAAAACCATGGTGGAGATCAATCCACAATGTTTACTCTGTTAAAAGTAAATAAAAGAGGGGAATGCACTCGCATTTAGGCGCACTATCTAGAGCTCATTGTTCAAATAAAAGAGGCTCATTGCCTTACAAATATAAAAAACTTTACAACAAGATTTGAACTGAGAATACAACATCAAAAAATGCTAGGATTCAGTTCCATTGAAGCTCAAAAACAAATTCTGGACCTCCTAACCAGATCACAATTCTACTCTGCTCTACTCTGCCCTACATACAAAAACTGTTTTTAACAACTGATATGCTCTTCTTTGCTCTCTCCTTATAACAAGATTATATCAACCACCATGACTACATATGTCTCACACACACAAATACACACACATCACACATATATATATTCAAATTTTTTTACGGATCTTCTTTATATACCCACTAACAAGAAGTTCAAAAGTATGTCGGCCTCACAATAGCATATAATATTTTTCTTTTATGTTGGCTCGCTTCACCTAATTGGAAGATAAGATTTCCTACACAAGTCGGCTAGAATTTAGTAGGGACCAAAACATAAGTAATATCAAAACACACATTCCACATAAATCCACAAAACATTATACGTAGCATGTTGGCCACAATGGAAAATAAGCCATGAATGATGCTACCAAATCTCTTAACTCCAACTCCGACTTAATACAATACCACAAAACACATCAGAGCATAGTTTAATTGTTAATAAAGATTTCTTGGAGGTCCACACCATGGAATAATGATCTGGTACAATGAGCGATAACATGCACAGTTTCACTTGTGCAACTGGATGTCCTATTCTCCAAACTTACTATTGATAGAAGAAATTCCAATACTATGGATCATAATGCTGACTCTAGTTGCCATCAATGACAACACAAGTAGCCAAAAAGATCTCTCCAAGCCATATGCCAATAGTGTGTGTGTGAGTGAGAGAGAGAGGGAGGGAGAGGAGAGATATATAGTAGAGAGGGAAAGAGGTATGGAGGAGACACACTCGAGATATAGAGTGATGTAGGGAGAGGTGCGTAAAGAGAGGGAGAGGGGAGATAGATATAAATAGAGAGGGAAGGAGATGTAGAGAGAGATGATAGATAGAGAGAAGTAGAGAGTGGAGGGATGGAGGGAGAGGAAAGGAGGAGATAAAGGTGAGGAGTGTGTGAGAGAGGGGAGGGGGCAGGGAGAGGAGGGAGGCGGGAGAGAGATAGAGGGAGGGAGGCCTTTACATAGAGGATAGGCTTCCATGGGTATAGGCTAGGGCCAAGGGCCTAGGCCTAGTGGTTAGGGTTAAGGTTAAGGGTAAAGGTGTTAAGGGCCCTAGGGCCAAGGCAGAGGTTTAATGGCAGAGGGAGAGAGATGAGGAGAGTGAGAGAGAGAGAGAGACTCTGGAGAGAGGGAGAGGGGAAGGAGGGAGAGACTTGAGAGAGAGGGAGGGAGGGAGTGGGAGAGAGAGAGGCATGGAGGGCCGAGGGCAGAGGGTAGAGAGTTTAAGGGCCTAGTGTTTAATGGCCAGGATGGTTTAGGGTCAGATAGAGGGGAGAGGAGGAGTGACTGAGAGAATGAGAGAGACCCAGAGAGGAGAGGGGACAGGGAGGGATATTTTGAGAGAGAGATAGAGAGGGAGTGGGAGAGAGATAGAGGGTAGAGGGTTAAAGGTAGAGGGTAGAGGGTTTAAGGGTTTAAGGGTTAAGGGTAGAGGGTTAAGAGTTAAGGATAGAGGGGAGAGAGATAGGAATGAGTGAGTGAGAGAGAGAGACCCGGGAGAGAGGCAGGAGGGAGAGACTAGAGAGAGAGAGAGAGGGAGACATGGAGGGAGATATAGAGACTCTCCTCCTACCCTCTCTCTCTCTCTCAAGACTCTCCCCCTCCTACCCTCTCCCCTCTCTTGTATCTCTCTCTCACTCACTCCTATCTCTCTCCCTCTATATCCTTAACTCTTAACCCTTAACCCTTAACCCTGAACCTTAAAACCCCTAAACCCTCTACCCTCTCTTTCTAATTTCACTCACTCTCTCAAATCTCTCCTTCCTACCCCCTCTCCCTCTCTTAGGTCACTCTCTCTCTCAATCACTCCCTCTATCTATCTCCCCTCTACTATTAACCCTAAACCCTAAGCCCTTAACCCTCTTAAAACATTTCAGTAAAACCATCAAACTCCTCTAGTACCCTTAACTAACCCTCCCTCCTCTCTCTCTCTCTCCATTTAACTCTATCTCTCTACCTTTAACCCTTAACCCTAAACCTTAAACCCCAATTTCTACCCCTCTCTTTCTCTCTCTCAAGTCTCTCTCCTCTCCTACCCACTCTCCTCTCTTGGTCTCTCTCTCTCCCCTACCTCCTTAACCCTAAACCTTAAACTCCTTAACCTCTAAGCCCCTCTACCCTCTAATTCTCTACCCCATTTTCTATCTCTCTCCCACTCCTTCCCTCTCTCTCTCTCAAGTCTATCCCTCCTAGCACCACTCCCTCTCTAGGGTCTCTCTCTCTCACTCACTCACTCCCTCTATCTCTCTCCCCTCTACCCTTAACCCTTAAACCCTAAACCTTGAAACCCTTAACCCTTAAACCCTCTATCCTCTACCATTAACAATGGACCCTCAACCCTAATCCCTCAACCATCTACCATCTATCATCAACCCTCTACCCTCAACCCTCAACCCTTAAACCATAAACCCTTAAACCCTCTACCCTATCTCTCTCCCACTCCCTCAAGACTTCCCCCTCCTACCCCTCTCCCTCTCTCTCACCCCCATCTCTCTCCCTCCTACCCCCTCCCTCTCACTCCCCTCTATCTCCACCCTTAACCTTTTGTGAACCATTATAATTTCTAATTCTCTACCTCTATCTCTCTCAGAGTCCCTCTCTCTCCCCAAGCCTCCTTGATACCCTCCCTCTCTCAATTTTCTCTCTCTCTCACTCACTCCTATCTCTCTCCCCTCTACCCTTAACCCTCTACCCTTAACCTTCTACCCTCTATCTCTCTCCCCTCTATCCTTAACCCTAAACCCTTAACCCTTAACCCTTAATCCTTAACCCTTAAACCATAAACCCTTAAAACCCTCTACAATCTACCATCAAACCTCTACCCTCTCTCTCTCTCTCAAGTCTCTCCCTCCTTACCCCTCTCCCTCTCTCAAGTCTCTCTCTCTCTCACTCACTCCTTCTATGTCTCTGCCCTCTACTCTTAACCCTTAAACAATCTCTTAGGCATCTCTCTCTCTCACTCACTCCCTCTATCTCTCTCCCCACTACCCTTAACCCTAAACCCTTAACCCTTAAACCCTAATCCCTAATCCCTAAAATGTTAAACCCTCAACCCTAATTCCTCAACCCTAATTCCTCAACCCAATGCCCAAAACCCTCAACCCTTAACCCTTAAACCCTCAACCCTTAACCCTTAACCCTTAAACCCTCAACCCTTAAACCCTCTACTCCCTACCCTCAACTCAATACCCTCTACCCTCAACCCTTAAACCCAATTAAACTCTCTACCCTAATCCCTTAACCCTCCACCCTTAATCCCTCAACCCTTAAACCCTCAACCCTTGAACCCTAATGCCTCAACCCCTATACCCTCTACCCTATACATTGTGTTACCTCTCAAAAACACAGGCGGAATGCCTCAAGAGGCTGCCAATCTCTCGATACACTTTAGGGTAACAAACAAGGTCAAGTGAGCTCAACCTTCTACTCTTTAGGTGCTGTAGACCTGGGTGGGTTTACCTCTCTGAATAATGTAGACTTGACTTGGAATTATCTTCTTACAACAACTTGTTCACAATGGCAGATGGGAGTGAACATATGAAATCCACTTGAAAATAGTGACAATATTATAATCTAAATCCTAAATACTTCAATTAAAAGAAACTAAATGAATTTATAATGATGAAGTGTAAGGACTAGTGCCTTGTTGGGTATGCAGAGTCAAATGAGATCAAGATGAGCAACACTCTCTAGAGAAGACATAGATTATTTGGCATACTTTTTGTTTACAACTTGTATAAACATGCAATAATGTGACTACTAAGTTCTACTTCAATAATCCAAAATGAGTTTCTCTGATTACTGTGATCAATAAAAGGATTTAATCTTTGCTTGAAAGAACTAGTTGATTAATCACACAAATACATCAAATGTGTATCGATAAATTGAACATAAACTTGTTATGTCAATTTAAACAACCAAAAAAATCAATTATGGAGACAACTTAGTAGTATTTTTCATTCAATTCAACAGATAATTGACACTAAAGAAATACAACAACATCAACTGAATCTCATAAATACCTCCATTATAAAAATCATGCAACAATAGCCTCTAGTTTGATAATTTTATTCTACTGTATCTATTTGTAGTGTATCAGAAATCTAATGTCTGGTGTCAATTAACAACTACAACATGCTTATTTATACACCAGCATGAGAAAAATATCAAAATAAAATATTATGTCGGCCCTCCACAAGATTCGGGCCCAATTCAAGTCAGCCAACAACGGTCTCCAAGCATTCAACATGTTGGCCACAAGATTTTGAAATTCTGTTTTCACCAGTGAGCAGTCGGCGAGACAACCATATCGTCCTGCCGAAGGCAATTCAAATGCTACCATCCCGTGTTCACTGTGCGCGTGTTATGCCAAGTCGATGTGATAATCCAGGTCAAGGAGATATCACATAGACTACATAATGTTCCACTGAAGGCTCCCCCTAATTTCGTGTTGTTGTGACCGGGCAAATGTTACTCTGAAGACAAGAGGCATCCTTTTGTTATATTTCATTTCACTATAGCCTCGTGATGTCGGTGAGAAGTCACAGAGATACAAAATGTCTTATCGAAATTCACTTTACCCCCAATATGTCATTGTAACAACCCGTTAGTCATACCGAAGTCATATAGTATTCATTTGTTCTCACTCTTCTTCGCTATAACACGTATGTGTCATGGAGAGGCTACACAGATCATTTTAAGTTTCACCGAGAGCTAGAAAACATTTCGGGTCGCCAAGACAACCTGTCCGTTACACCAAAGTCGTAGAATTTTCCTATGTTGCTTCGCTGTAACACTGTGGGATCGGGGAGACCACATATCGAGATCAACATGTTAGGCCGAAAGGAACTCAATATATCCAAGTTGCTAGGACATAAGAAATCTCCCACCGAATTGCACATTTTATTCTATCTGCTTCACCATAGCACACAGGTATGGGGGAAACCCTATGTCAATAGCTTGTGTTTCACCAAGAAGTCCACAATACCAAAACTTGTCGCTGTGACCCATGACCTCTCTTGCTAACAAATCCATCGATCGCTATAACATGCAATCCTTGGTGAGATGTCACATAGAGTGCGTTGTTATACCGAAATCCATCCAAGCCCACACCTTTTCACCAAGACGATTCCAACCCTTTGCTAAAAGCAAATCATAAGACACTGTCAGCAAGACCAACAAATTCGCTATGATATATATCGATGCCCAAACCTTCGCCGATAGAACCTGAGCATACGCCATTCAACAAGACATTTACTTCTCGCCATGAACTCCACCCGAATATGAAACCTATGTCGATATGTAACTTATCTTTCGCCAAAACACAAAATATGTCATGCCGAAAACCACCTATAGGAAAAATCCATTCGCTGTGATAAATAATAAGTCTTGCTAATAGGCAACACAGACTTATTGCAAGCAGAAAAAGCACAACGGGTCAGGGAGACAAGAATGAACCTATGCCGATATGGACCCAGACATGAAAAATGCACAACACAATTGATTCAATGGGACAATATGGCAAACTATAGATGAAAAATACATATGGTCAGACCAAAACTAGAAATTTATGAATGAAAACGTATGTAAAAACACTAGATTTTTATAGTTCTAACAGTGGCTCCGTCTGGGGATGAATGGTAGTCAAATCATTACAAGGATCCAAATCTTTGGGTGAGAAAACCAGACACAAAATGATGAACTAGTGAGAAGCAATGGAAATGAATGGATGCAAAGTGAATGCAGAATGGAGGCAAATGGAAAATGAGAGTGAAATGGAGATGGATGAGAACCTAAACTATTGTGCATGGAGAATAATTTTAAAGAGGATACACAAGAGCTGTCCATGCACTAGAAACCTTCAACCCTTTGTGTTGATCAAGAGAAGAAAAGCTTCAAGAATTTCCCATGAAAAGGCAATTCCTGATCTTCACTAGCCATGTTCTGTAGATAATATGACTCTTTTCCCTTCTTTCCAGTAACAACAAAATGTCCTAGCCAAAGAGCTTCAAATTTACCATGCTTGCCTCTCTCCTGATACCTTGCATTCCACATCAATACTAAATCATTTTCTTCAAATTTTCTATTCTTTTCCTTCTTGTCAAATAGATACTTCATCTGTGCCTTTTACTTCATGTTTTGATTATGGGCCTCCCTCCTTACTTCATCAAGTTCAACAAGTTGCTCCATTCTGTCTTCCATGGGTTCAAGAACTTCCAAATCTTCCTGTAAGACAAACTTGTAGATTGGTAACAAATTCTGCAGAGGCATCCTGGCTTGTGCTCCATACACTAATTCAAATGGGGATTTCCCAATTTCCTTTTTCACAATGATCCTATCAGCCCATACAACCAACCTTAACATTGAATCCCAAGTCTTCTTGTTCTATTCTAACACCCTCCTCATGATCTTCAAAATACTTTTATTGCTTGATTTTGCTTGTCCATTAGCTTGTGGATGATAAGGGGCTGCATAAGAAATAATAATGCCATACTTATCACAGAAACTCTTGAATTCATCAGACTTGAAACACATCCCATTGTCTGTGATTATCCTCACTAGTGTACCAAATCTGGTGATAATGTTGTCCATCAAGAAATTTGTTACAACTTTACTTGTAGCTTGCTTGGTTGGGATTGCCTCTACCCATTTTGTAAAATAATCTGTGGCAACTAGTATCCACCTATGTCCTCCACTTGACTTCTCCTATATCTCTCCAATGAAATCAATTCCCCATTGATGAAAAGGGGCATCAGGCTGTAGAGGTCGAAGTGGAAAAGCACCCTGATACTTCAATTTTCTAGAAAACTTTTGGCAAGCCTCACATTTTCTCACATGTGTAAAGGAATCATTAAAAACCTTTGGCCAATAATACCCAGCCCTGAGAATTTTGTGTACAGTTGTCTTTGCTGAATAATGACCTCCACAAACTCCTTCAAGCATTTACTTCAAAATATGCTTAGCCTGTGACTCATCCAAACATAACAACAATATGCCATCCCTGTTTTTCCAAAACAGATCGCCATCCATAAAAACATATTTGGATGCCTGCAACTTCAAAGTTCTCCTTTGACTATCACTTAATCCATCTGGACATTTCATATATTTAAGATAATGCATAACATGAGTATACCATGGAGTATGTTCAATGCTTGCAACTGTAGCCCCTTCTTCAACATTACATATCATATTTGCCTCAATATTAGTTTTTGCCATCAGCTTAGCCAAGCCTTGGCCTCTTACCAACTTAGTGATCTGTATTTCCATGTCAAATTCTTGAATCTTGTTGATCCATCTGCATCTTTTCCCTGTGACTTCAGATTGTGTTAAAATATCTTTGACAATAGCATGAGGGACATAATCAATTACTTTTGCTCCAACAAGATATGGTATGAATGCTTTAGTAGCCTTCACAAGAGCAAAGGCCTATTCTTCCATTATGCCATACTTCAATTCAAACCCTTGTAATGATTTACTAAAGAAAGACACAGGTTGTTCATAACCATCCTCATTCTTTTGTAGCATAACAACAACAATAGTATGCATTGAGGCAAAAGAAAAAATCTGAAAGGGCTTTGTAAAATCTAGAGATTTAAGAATAGGAGCCTCTTTGATAGCCTTTTTGATAGACATAAAAACATCCAAAGCTTCAGCAGTCCAATCCATTTTCTGTCCTTCAACATTTTAGATATAGGCTTGATGATCTCAACAAAATTAGAAACAAATCTTCTAACAAAATTAATTTGTCGAAACAATAACTGTATAGCCTTGACAGTTTTGGGAATAGGAATTTTATCAATAGCTTCAACTCTTTCAGGATCTATTCTAATTCCCTCTTTTGAAACAATATGCCCCAAGAGTTTACCCTCTGTGACTGCAAAATGACATTTCTTTGGATTTAAACTAATACCTTATTCAAGAGCTTTAATAAATACCTTTTCAAGATGTTGCACATGATCTTCAGCCTTCTTTGAATAAGCAGTCAAATCATCCTGGTACACCACCATGATAACATTAATCAAATCAGCAAATGCTACATCCATGGCTCTTTGGAAAGTTGCTCCAGCATTGGTGAGACCAAATGGCATTCTTATGTATACATATGTTCCCCAAGGAGTTGTAAATGCTATCTTGTATTGCTTAGATTCTTTGACCTTGACTTGATTATATCCATAAAACCCATCCATCATGGACAACAACTCACAGCCTGTCACCTTATGCAGTATAGCTTCCATATTTGGTAGAGGATAATTATCCTTAAGAGATACCATATTTAAATTCCTGAAGTCAACACACAATCTGATGTCAGCATTCTTCTTTCTTACAGGAACCATATTTGAAACCCAGGTTGAATGCCTGATTGGTTTAATGATTCCTCCATCCATGAGCTTTGTTAATTCCTCCTGCATCTTAGGCTCCAGCATTGGGTTTATAGGCCTTTGCTTCTATCTAAAAGGCTTGGCATCTGGCTTCAATGGTATTTCATGCTGAAATAAATCTTCCATGTATGCTTTCAGATCTTCATATGACTAGGAAAACACATGCTTGTACTTTCTCAACAACTCAATCAACATTCTTCTAATTGCTAGGCTTATTTTCTTCCCAATGTACACCTTTCTTGGTGCAATTTCAGTTCCCAAATTAATTTCTTCAACATCTTCTCTTCTGATTGGCGTTTTCTTCATTAGAGATCTATCATTTCCATCATACACCATTTCCAATGCCACTAGACCATTGGGTAATTTATTTGTTTTGAGCTGCAATATTTCCTTTTCGAACATTGTTTGTTTCCCTTCTACTTCCTCAACAAAAGCATTAAAATCAATTTCCTAGGTCTCATACTGATCTACGCAATGAAGAAATTTCAAAAGATCATTATCATCATTGAAAACCTTCCAACTATAAATATTATTAGAGACAACATGCCTTGTCTTGAAATCAGTCTGTGATACCCCAGCTAATGTGATATCATCCTTCTTCAGAGCTACATTTGCAAGAAAATAATCCATTATGTTCTTTTATCTGCCAATCCACTCAATTGAAAATGCATCAAACAATTCAATTGTATCCCATACAACATTCCTGTATTGTTTTAATCTTTTGTGGTTTGCTGCATATTTTGATTTAACTTGTGAAACAACCAACTCAGAATCGCCCAAAACAGCCAGCAACTTAATCTTGTGTTTCACAGCTATGTTTAAGCTTGTCAATAAAGCTTCATACTCTGCCACATTATTTGTACATTAAAATGCTAAAAAAAAAAGAATATTTAAAAGTAATACCTCCAAGTGAAACAAATACAATCCCAGCTCCATTACCTTCTTGACTGCAGGCTCCATCAAAGTACATCTTCCATACACCATTGCAATTTTATGCAACATGTTTTTCAATTGGATCACTATTAATTAATTTTGGCTGAGCTGGTTCTATTTTGAAACTCCCCAGATCAACATCACAAAAATAATTAATTTGATCTTGTGGTACACATTCAACAAGCTGGCTCATTCTTGGCTCACTGTACAATTTGACTTCCCGGTCATTCACTGGTATTGTAGCATAAGATAAATCAAATTGAACATTTCCACCTACAGCTGCAGTCCACTGCCTTGACAAAAGCATCCCAAATTGAGGAGGAGTATTAATAACCATTCTATCTATATTATAAGCCACTTGTGAATAAGTAGTCAATTTGACTTCAACATCATCATAATACCAACCACAGGAATAGTTTTGTTATCCATTGCATAACACTTGCCTTCAGTGATATCAACTCTCATACCAAGTTGTTTCATGACTCCAATAGGCATGATGTTTATTGTAGCACTAGAATCTATCATGCAGTTCCTTAACAATTTGTTATTAACAAGCAACGTAGTAAAAAAGGGATCAACTTGAGGAGGAGTTGGTAATATATCACTCAAGCAGACTTCAGAATTATTTATCTTCTCATGCCTATTGAATGCTTTAATAGCTATTTTATTTTCAGCATTCACATGTTCTCCATTTGTTATCAATTGAACAACAGTATCCCTATACTCTTTAATTTTCATCATCTCAAGTAGTGGAATATACATTTTTACCTAGGACAATGCCTGAGTGAAATCAAAGGAGGAACTCTCCACCTTGGCAGTCTTCTTTAATTCTGGCACTTCTCTTTTTTTTTCTTCTTTTTCTTTTTTATTGGACTGGTCAGGCGTCTGTATTTCTCTATTTAATTCCTTTACTTCCTCCTTTTGGCCTGGTTTCTATTCAATTTTATCATGCTTCTTGTTTTCTAGCTTCTTTAAAATTTCCTGTGTTGCCTTTTGATCTTTTATAAAAATTCCCTAGGAACCCCATCTTGCTCATTTACTTTTTTGTTTGTCAACTAGTATTAACTTTTGGCTTTCTCAACTGTAGCAATAGTGATCCTTTCTATTTCATCTTCAGTAAGTCTCCTCACATTGCATTGAGCAGGCGTTGCAACAGGGTGTGGCTTTGTGTAATCTTCATCAGAATCATAAAAAATATGTTGTTCAGCCATATGGACATTATACTTCTGATTGGAGAGATCATATTCATAGCCTTCATCCTCTGAAGATGAGTTTCTTTCCTCAACATGGTGAAAAACATTTGAAGTCAAATATACAGTGTGATCTTCTCCATTATTTTCCCTCAACATTCCTTCTTCTTGCATCCTTTGAGCTACAACACAATAATCTTGAGAATGTGGCTGATTACAAACTTCACAAAAATAATTATTACTCACCATGTAAGTTCCCTTCTTGCTTAATGGATCAGGGGTCTCTCTGTTTCTGGGTCTGGCTGATATAGGTTTCCCATCTTTCCACCTATACTGTGGCAAGTATATCATGCACTTTGACCTTCATTTATGTTCCTTACTGCATGCATTCCCTCTTGTCTCCAGACCGACATTCTTATTGTTTTGTTGAGGAGGCATCAGGTTGTCCTTTTTACTAATTATACTAGCAAACTTCCTATTATTTTTAATTGTCAATGCAATCTTCTGTGCTTCAGCCAGACCTCTTGGAAATCTTTTTCTCATTTTGTACCTTGTTTTGGGATCAAATGCATTTAAATAAATATTTAAAGCTACAGAATCTGGCAACCTTGATCCAGGAGGTACCTTAGTCTGTAATTTGTTAAATCTTTAATTGAAACCATAAACTGAGTCATTTTGATTTTTCTGAATCCTCATTAGTTCATGAAGAGCTGCATCTAGTGCATTTAGATTTCCATACTGCTCTAGGAATCGATCTTGGAATACTTGAAGAGAATTAATTGAATATGCTAGCAAGCTATTAAACCAATCCCTAGAATCTTCAATAAGTGACATCATAAACAACCTCATGTGCAAGTCTTCATATGGCATACCTATATCTTGAATGAACACATTGAAATTCTTTAGATGTACTTTAGAAGTGACTGCATTGCTTCCTGTAAACTTGGGAACCAGACCTCTCTAGCTGTTATCCATAGTGTAAGGGCATAGATGGAATCCTGCCAAATTAAACTACCTGATCATTGCTGCATATTGGTGAGGGGGAGGGATAGGTGGATATTGATACTGATGCATAGGATTATTGTATTGTACATTATGTTGAGGGATGTGATGTTGACCAGGAGGTGGATGCATATTTGCATGCTCTGTGGGAATATAAGGGGGATTACCTGGCTGCTTATAGTGATTCCCACCCTGATTGTAAGGGACGTTCTATTGATTGGAGGGTCCTGCACCATGATCACCTTGTTTGTGAGGTGGAACATACTTTGAGCCAATAGTCGTTTGATCAGCAATTTAGGCTTTCTATAATTTAGCCTCCAACTCCCTTATCTTTTTCTCTTGTTTTTTGAACTATGCCTTTACTTCCTTAGGAAGCTCATGATCAGCAACCATATTTTGGTTATTCTTCATCTTCTAGTCATATTCATGTTGAATTCTGAGTCGTTTAGGCTCAATTCTAGCTTCAAACTTATCCTGTTTCTTAGCTTCAAGCTCGGATTGTTTCTAAGGATTATAAAATGGATTTATTTGCTCCTCAGGGGTACATAGTTCTACACTTGAATAATCCTTCCATGTATCATAGTGATCTACTTTATCATTACCTATAAGATACATATCCTCATTTATCTTTTTTCCTTTATCAACATTTTCATCCTTATGAATCCACTTATTGTTGTCAGCAAGAGCTCCTGTATGACCCCCTATATTGAGATCTTCTTCCATTCATGATGAACAGCTACAAATTTTCTATCAGAGTCACCACTCACTTTGATCAAAATGAGAAAAATGTTCAATATTTCTTGTTCCCAACAGAGTCTATTCAAGATTTCTTACTCTATGATGAAGGCCTTGATTTTGATTGTCCCCAGCGGAGTCACCAATTTGTTATCTCTCAAAAATGCAGGCGGAATGCCTCAAGAGGCTACCAATCTCTCGATACACTTTAGGGTAATAGACAAGGTCAAGTGAGCTCAACCTTCTACTCTTTAGGTGTTGCAGACCTAGGTGGGTATACCTCTCTAAATAATGCAGACTTGACTTGGAATTATCTTCTTACAACAACTTGTTCACAATGGAAAATGGGAGTGAACAGATGAAATCCACTTGAAAACAGTGACAATATTCTGATCTAAATCCTAAATACTTCAGTTAAAAGAAACTTAATGAATTTATAATGATGAAGTGCAAAGACTAGTGCCTTGTTGGGTATGTAGAGTCTAATGAGATCAAGATGAGCAACACTCTCTGGAGAAGACACAGATTATCTAGCATATTTTTTTTTTACAACTTGTATAAACATGCAATAATGTGACTACTAAGTTCTACTTCAATAATCCAAAATGAGTTTCTCTGATTACTATGATCAATAAAAGGATTAATCTTTGCTTGAAAGAACCAGTTGATTAATCACACAAATACAGCAAATGTGTATCGATAAATCGAACATAAAATTGTTATGTCAATTTAAACAACCAGAAAAATCAATTATGGAGACAACTTAGTAGTATTTTTCATTCAATTCAACAAATAATTGACACCAAAGAAATACAGCAACATCAACCGAATCTCATAAATACCTCCATTGTGAAAATCATGCAACAATAGCCTCTGGTTTGATAATTTTATTTTACTATATCTATTTGTAGTGTATCAAAAATCTAATGTCTGGTGGTAATTAACAACCACAACATGCTTATTTATACACCGGCATGAGAAAAATATCAAAATAAAATATTATGTCAGCCCAGCACAAAATTCAGGCTCAAAATATGTCGGCCTGCAATGGTCACCCAAACAGATTCATGTTGGCCCAGCATTCTGAAATTCTATTTTCACCAGTGAGCAGTCGGCGAGACAACCATATTGTCCTGCCGAAGGAAATTCAAATGCTATCATCATGTGTTCACTATGTGTGTGTTATGATTTCACCATGACAATCCGGGTTGAGGAGATACGACATAGACTACACAATGCTCCACCGAAGGCTCCCCCTAATTTCATGTCGTTGTGACTAGGAAAATGTTACTCCAAAGACAAGAGGCATCCTTTTGTTCTTTTTAATTTCACTATATCCCCGTGCTATTGGTGAGAAGTCACAGAGATACAAAATGTCTTACCAAAATTCACTTTACCCCCAATATGTTGTTGTAACAACCCGTTAGTCATACCAAAGTCATACAATATTCATTTGTTCTCACTCTACTTCACTATAACATGTATGTGTCAGGGAGAGGCTACACAGATCATTTTAAGTTTCACCAAGAGCTAGAAAACATTTCGGGTCGCCA
>VDFB02271358.1:1002967498-1002988073 GCA_007258455.2 Sequoia sempervirens
TAAGTTTTGGTTAGGGGGTGCAATGGACTTATTATCATGATCATTAACACCCAAAATGGACAAATGGTTTGAATTAATGAGATCTTGAACTAGATGTTTTAGACACTTGCAGTTTTTAGTGTCATGTCCATTTTGGCAATGAAAATGACAATAAGCATTAGGTTTGAAGGTGGGTGGTAAGGGATGATTTGGATCAAGTGGTCTAACGGGTGGCAAAGTAAGCATGTGTTGTTGAATTAATTGGTTCATTGTGTTATGGAGGGTATTGGGTAAGGGAGTAAATTGTCTCTTCAGGTCCCCATAGGTATAAGGCACCGTTGCTTTAACAGCCGCCACTTGATTTTGAGCTGGTTGGGTTGGTTGTGGTTGTGAAGGCGGATTGAACTGTAAGAAGCCTCTATTTGGTTTATGAAAGTTTTGTGTGTTATTTTGTCTTTGATTGTTGTGTTTGGGTTTTTCATCTCGGTTAGAAGTGGATTTTTAATCACGACTTGAAACTGAATTATGGTATTCACACAAGGTTGTGCATAAATGCATGAATGAAGGGAATTTCATCATAGTTAGTTTATCCTGAAGGTCTGTGTGCAAGTTTTTGATAAAAATATTTTGTAGATGTGCATCAAGAATCTTGACATCAATTTGAGCATCCAAGGATTGGTATCATGAGATAAAATCCATTACTTTTGGGTGATCCCACAATAGTGGTTTACAATTTTTGGCCAAACTGGACACTAAAATCAAATTTTTAACTAATTTTTCACTTTCGGGTACTTATAGCGGCTAAACTGTGAGAAATTTGAAGATGATGCAAACTAGAGTTTCATGAAATTTTTCTTGTAGATTATAAATATATATTTTTCAAAATTTTTGGAATCATATTGCACTTATTTTTCCATCTCCCATGAAAACTAGTTTTTTTCAGAAAATAATTTTTTTTAAAAATGACGCTCACTGTATAATGCATAACTTTTTTTCCATGAATGATAAAATTATAATTCTTTCAAATTTATATTTGTAACTCCAATATCTAGTGCTTCCACTTGGTTAGATATTTTTTTATTGAATATTTTTTCTTTAGTCAAGTCTCAAAGTCAAACCAATTACAATTTAGACATAGGGCAATTGTATAATGTGTAATTTTTTTTGTATGTATCGAAATTCAATTTTTCTTTTTTTGTTGGATCAAGGACTTGAATATCTAGTGCACTCATATTTTTCAATTTTTTTTTTGATAATCTTCCATTTTCCCACATGTGTAGAACAAAGAGCTTGATTTTTGGTGAAAAACCTACATTCATAAGAAATTAAAAATAGATATAATAATAAAATTAAATTAAATTAAAATTAAATTTTTTTGGAAGCTTATAATAAGGAATACATAATTAAAAATAAATAAATTTTAAATGAATTCATTTGATCCCCCAAAAGGTAAATCAAAAGTGATGTTTTATCAACATTTTGATAGGTGTAAAGGGGACTCCGTTATAGGTATGGTTTAAAACTAGAGGGATTCTATCCAAGGGGGCTTGGTCTAAGGTGGTTTGATCAAACCATATTCAATTGGAATCCTTTAAATGGAAATTCTTAAGGCATAAATCATTATATTTTCTAAAAATATGTGATTTCAGCAAAAATCAGGATCTCCCAAAAAGTGTAAACCACTATTGTGGCAACACCCTTTTTCATATGTGTTTTGTCTACATCGCATGAGGTCAGCCATTATCTTTTTAGGTGTCATGTGCACTTGAAAGTGACTTATGAAAGCATCCACCAATTCATTGAAAGAATAGATGGAATGATTAGGAAAGTTGGAAAACCATTCTAATGCAGTATCTTTCAAGGTCCTTGGAAACAGTTTGGCTAATAGTTTATCATCAAGGACAAAATCACTACATAAAGCGATATAAGCATTAATATGGTTGATAGGGTCTCCTTTACCTCTTTATTTCTCAAACTAAGGCATTTCTATCCATTGTGGCATCGAGGTACGTAAGATTTCTAAGGATAAGGGGCTGCTACGGACATGATATGTGGGTTGAGAAGTTTGACCTTGGCTAATGGTGGAAACTTGGTGTTGCATGGATTAAATGATATTAAGGAGTTGTGTAAGAATAGGGTCGGGGTATGTAGGTTAAGGTGGAAGGGAAAATAGTGATGGAGTGTAGGTGATGTTAGGGGAAGTGAAACAAATACTAAGGGGTGTGAAGGTGGTGGAGGGGACTTGTGATGCCACAAGAGAAGTAGGAATGCTAGTTGGAATCAGGAAAGAAGTAGCTGCATAATTAACTTGGTGCATAGTTGTGTGGACTTGCGTATTGGTAAAAGTTGGTATGGATGCTATGGTTGAAGGAGGAGGAACTTGAGGTCCTCCTTGGCTTACAGGAATGTTTGTGGACTGATTATTAGAAGAGTCTTGTTTATTGTAAATCTCAACAATTTTCTTCATCACTTGCAAGCCATCATCACTTTCAATCAAATGATGAAGATTGTCAATGGCAGGTATGGCAGTGGTGGAAATGTTTTCAAGTGATAAGTCTTCTTGTAAATGTGCTAAATCCCCGTGAATATTAATGACCTTTTCTTGCAGGAGGGAGTTGTTTTGGGTGTCAACATTCATTGGATGGAAAGGTGAAGGCATAGAAGTGGTATTGTCAGTGCCTAATGCACCATTGTCCATACTAGGAGTAGGAGCTCATGAAATCCCAAGGTCCACAACAAAAGTGCTATCATGGGAGGCCATGAGTCTAGAACTTCTTCTCACTAAATTATTATCAACGGTGCACCAAACACTCATACAAGTACCACAAAGGAGGGGGTGAAATCAAATGCAAGGTAATATAAGATGTCTAAATGCAAATAACAGAAATGCTGCTAACTATAACATAAAGCTAACTACAGAAAACAAAAATGTAGGAAAATGCCAAAAAATGCTAGAAATGTTGTTTAAAAAGTGCGGAGGGACTGATTCGCCTAGGGTGGCGAATGAGTCCCAATATGATGTTTTTGTGTGTTTTTTCAGAAATTTTAAAATGAATCTAATGCTTTTTAGAATTCCATTAAGGATCTAGAATGCATATTTTCTATTTATTCAATGAGATGCAATGCAAAAACGAGATCTAAACAAAGCTTTCACTCATGCAATATTCAAAGTCCTAGAATGCAAAAACAAAACAATATCCTAATTGAATGTTAATGAAAATGCAATCTATGATGCAATATGTGAATGAAATAAAAAATACAAGATGTTCAAAAGTTGGGTTCACAAAAATGAACCATATATTTTTTGGTTCCTATGACTTCTCTAGCTCTTCTAGGGTTTTTCACCTAAAAGGAAAGAGATAGGGCCCAAAAATGCTAAGTGTTCATTCAAATAATGTTATGTATGATGTTGTATAAGCTAAATGAAGTAAAATAAATGCAATTAAGTGATATTAATGAATGAATTTGAATGCAAAACTAAGATTTAAACTATGTTTGAAAACACGTTGTAATATGCAAACAATGAACTAAAAGATGAAATAATGTAGAACAAAAAGAAATAGAGTGCACTTGGGCAAGATTGGATGGATCTGGAATGTTGTGAATACTGACTGAAATTACTAAAATTTCATGGTGGGACTGATTCGCCCAGGGTGGCGAATTAGTCCTCCTACTAGTGACAAAGTGTTAGAAATTAGTTTTTGACTGTTGGAATCTAGAATTTGAAAAAAAATAGATTTTCAGTCCTAAGGTGGGACTCATTCACCACTGGTGGTGAATTAGTCCTCTCCCAAAATTCTAAAAAATGAAGAGACAATTCTGCAACACTAGATCTAGAAATCTCTGATTGTCAGATTGTTGAAGTCAATTCTGTAGGAAAAAGATAGAAAACCTTCTCCAAGCTTGAAATATGAATGAGTTGACTTGAAGCACCTAGTTGACTTGTTGACCAATCTTCAACACCAAAAATCTTGTTAAATCTACACGTAAAATTCTGCAAACACACATGCAATAGGGGAAAAATGGTTGAGGGTTAGCAAATAGGGGTTTTGTTTGGTCAAACCCCACTTTTGGTAATCAAACCCTTAATGAAGCAATGAAATGAAAGAGGATGATAAACTAATAACATGCAATAGCTATGAACTTAGCAAACCCTTGATAATGCAAATCTGAAGTAATGTCAATGGATGCTCCAAAGTGCTTGAGTAATGCTTGAATTGATGTTATAGGATGCTTGAATGCTTGAGATATGAGATTGAATGCTTGAATGAATGAGGAGATTGTAGGAGATGTAAAATGAGGTGAAAATCACTTATTTATACAGTCTTTTTCCTTAGTTACCTGTTCATACCTCATCACAGGCCGACATCAAGTGATTTTGAATAAAAACCTGTAAGGAAATTTTAAAAATTTCTAATTTGGAGCCAAGGGGGACTCATTCGCCACCCATGGTGAATGGGTCCCACTTAGGACCTAAAAAAGGGTGTCAAGAATTATCTTGTATTTAATGTTGTTTGTCAGGTTAGCATTCAAAAATACACTTAACTAAAAAATATGAGGGCATAAAGGGGCCAAATAAAACACAAGAAAGGTATAAATAGTGAAGTTATGCCTAGAAAAAGTGTGAAATTGTGTTTCTAATAAGCAGCATTTACAAGTTGTTGTACCCTTTACACAAAGAGCCCAGAGGGCCAAAGGAAGCATAGTTCAAACCAACTGAACTAGAGGAGAAACAAACATAAACAATTGACCGACAACTGTAGAAAAACATAAAAAGATTAAACAACCCCAGAACTAGAGGGGACCAATCTAACTCCCAAAACCTGTGGCCATGAAGAGGCAACGAATTTGGGAAGACCCTTCTTCTTCCTCAGCACAACAAACTAGGAAGCCTTAGAATCAAAATCCATCAAGCGAGGTGAGTGGAGTGGATCCACAATAGCCACCCTGGGTGAGGAGACATCACGTGGCGAGGGATCTGACAAAAAAGAAGAGGAGTCAGGAGTAATCAAAGGATCAACAGAATCAAGCGACGAGCGACAGGAAAGAACCAACGTCACATTGATAACAGAAGGTTTCAATGATAGCCGAGGAGACATCACATGGCAAGGGAGTTGAAATAAAAGAAGAGCAGTGAGGATCGATCAAAGGACCAGTAGAATCAAGCGACGAGCAACGAGTAGGAACCGATGACACAATGATAGCAGAACTAGAGGGGACCAATCTGACTCCCAGAACCCATGGCCATGAAGAGGAAACAGATTTGGGAAGACCCTTCTTCTTCCTCAACACAATAGATTAGGAAGGCTCAGAATCAAAATCCACTGAGTGAGGTGAGTGGAGTGGATCCACAACAACCACCCTGGGTGAGGAGACATCATGCGGCGAGGGAGCTGACAAAAAAGAAGAGGAGTTAGGAGCAATCAAAGGACTAGTAGAATCAGGAGACGAGCGACGAGCAGGAACCGATGGCATAGTGATAATAGAAGGTTCCCTAGAAGGGAAAGCAAGAAGAGGAGCCTGGAAAGGCTTCGACTCCAAGGGAGTAGTAAGGGGAGGGTCGCCCTCCTCAGAGGAATCATCCGAAGAGGGAGAATCAACCGTGAGATGGTCCATAAATTTTGTTACAAGACTTTACAACACTTCAAAATAGGACTTGATTAGTGATGAAAAGGTGGTTTTTAGGTGAATTGTAATGAATAGAGTCTAGAAGACTATAGAAATGTCTTACAACACTTCACAACACCTTCACAAGACATCATTATTTGAATTTTAGTACCTAAATATGCATGTTCAAGCCATGTTACAACATAAAATCAAAGAAAAATAGATCAAACACCATGAAACAAGGCCTAAAAGTCCATGAAAATGACAAGGGGTCATTTTTCTACAACACACATAGGAAAGGAAAGAGCAATCTATTATATCAACAAGACCTTGAATGGTTATGAGATCAATTACACCTTCATTGAAAAAGCTTGTCTTGCGGTAGTATTTGCTACCCAAAAACTAAGACAGTACATGTTGACTCATGCCATCAAACTCATCACTAAAATTGATCCATTAAAGTATCTACTCAACAAAGCTGCCCTAATAGGAGGACTAGCTAAATGGGTCATGATATTGAGTGAGTTTGACATCTAGTATGTGGACATAAAAGCCATCAAAGTTCAAGCCATAGCAGATCAACTAGCTGAAGCACCATTGCAAGACAATCATCCAATGAATATTGAATTTCCAGATGTTGATGTCCTTACAATATCTACACAACAATGGATGTTGTACTTTGATGGCTCTTATACACAACATGGATCAAGTGCAAGAATATTTTTTATCTTGCCACAAGGACATACCATTCCCAAGTCCTACAGACTGATGTTTCCTTGCACCAACAACACAACCAAATATGAAGCATTGATCATTGGAATAAAAGTAGCAGTCGAGTGGAAGATCACAAAGTTACATGTCTATGGTGATTCACAACTAGTCATTAATTAGGTGAATGATGATTACCAAACAAAAGATGAAAAATTAATGCCATATAAAAGAATGGTTGATGACTTCAAAAATTACTTTGTGGAGATAAAATTTGAGCAGATTCCTAGAGGCGACAACAAAGTTGTTGATGCCATGGCTACCATTGCTTCTCTCTTACAGATTCCTGAGAAATGAGCCCATTATGAGTTCATGGTGCAACAACTGTTCAACCCATCCTATGAAAACCCTGAATTCGAAGTCATCTACCATCTAGCCGAAGTTGACGCTTCTACCTACGGGAAAATCTACACGTATTTGAAAGACAATACCCTCCCACCCGATTTATCCTAGAACCAAAAATGAAATTTCATTCAACAAGTAGCTTGACACACCCTAATAGCTGATGTGCTTTATCGATGAGTTCTTGATGGTACTCTCCTTTGATGTCTAGAATGTGATGAAGCTGAAACTGCTTTACGTGAGGTCCATTATGGTATCTATGGCACACATTCAAGTGGCCTAACTTTAGCTAAGAAACTCCTACGTTTGGGGCATTATTGGCCAAATATGGAGGAGTCATTCCAATATGTCAAAAGGTGCACAAAATGTCAAATCCATGGTAACCTAATACATGCACCGGCACAAGAGTTGCAACCTTTCGCATCAACATGGCCTTTTTGTTAGTGGAGATTGGACCTCATAGGTAAGATTCATACATCTTCATCCAACAGACACAAGTTTATCATCACAACCACATAATACTTCACAAAGTGGATTATAGTTGTTCCTCTAACCACCATCACAGGGAAACAAATCTCATCATTCATCCTGAACTATATCATCTATTGGTATGGCATTTCTCAATCCATTATCATGGACAATGATAGACCCTTCAAGAATCAGGATGTCCAAGAACTCTGTGAGAGGTTTCACATACAACATCGGTTTTCTACACCATACTATCCCTAGGAAACGACCAAGTAGAGGCCTCAAACAATACTATCCTCAAAATCTTGAAGAAAATTGTCAACGAGGTTGGACATGATTGGCACATTCAATTGAACCTTGCCTTTTGGGCTTACATAACCAGTATCTGCACCCCGACAAGAGCTACACCCTATGCTCTAGTCTATGGATCAAAGGCCATTCTACCTATTGAGGTTGAACTACCATCACTCCATGTGTCACTAAAAGGGATAATTTCATATGAGGATTACAAAATGTCTAGCCTATAGGAATTGGAACTATGGGACGAGCATCATCAACATGTAATGGATCACTTGCAAGCTTATCAACAGAGGATATCTAGAAGTTACAATCACAGAGTAAAGCCTAGAACATTTCAGGTGGGTGACTTAGTCTTGAAAGAGAACCCCCATAATCAACAAGATAGAGAGAAGAAGGGAAATTTGAACACAACTGGCTAGGTCCCTTTGTTATTGTATCAGTCTTCGGATCAAGCACATATCAGTTGTCCACACTTGAAGAGGATTTATTTGATGAACCCCTAAAAAACTTGCATCTGAAGAAATTATACACCTAAATCATCTACTGCATCGGAAAATGTTTGAAAAAAATACCAAAACCATCAGAAAATGTCCTAAAAAAAATGGTTTCCTTGATGAAAACCTAGCAAATAGGCATCTTGGTAACAAAAATAAAATAAAAAAGATCAAAAATAAAAAAAATAAAAAAAAAGAGAAAAATACAAAAAAATGTGAAAAATCAAAAACATCAAAAAAATCTAAAAATTTGAAAAAGTGCAATAAAAACAAGTAGTGAAAACTTGGCAACAGGCGCTATTTGTGATAGGTTATCTTTTCCATCTATTTGACCATTTCGACCATTTTCTTTCGCCATTCGCTTTCACTACCAATCTGCCTATCATCTGAAAGCATCATGTACATATTCTTGTATCACGGTCGTGTCTCACCCTAGACTGGGGGCAAATCCTGAACTCACTGGGGGCAATAAACTTTGAGCTTGAACCAATAGACAAACAATAGTAGTACAACACAACCCAAAGCAATGATCATAATGGAACTCAACATTGAACATCAATCACCATCAGTAACACATCAACCATCCAAATCAACCAACCAACTCAATCAAACCAAAAGCACACTTCAAATGGATGGTTGTTCTTCTAAATCATGGATTTATCACTGTGGCATGAATGTTCAACTGTTGAACTTTGATTTTTGTTATCATATCTCTGGAGCACCTTGATAATGTATCGAACTAGAGGAGTTAGGAAGGAGTATGATTTTTCTTTGTTTGTTGTCTATGAGTTGATCATTATTACTATGCAAATTATCATGGGACATGCTCTATAAAGTATCATTAATGACATTCTAAATTTGCATAGGAAAATGGTTAACTCTTGTCTGTTTACGCAAGCAATACTTAGGTCATCTTAATTCAATTATACTTAGATTCTTGTGTTAACTTGCAATATCAAAAATCATGGAAGTAGTACTCAGGTCATCATGGTCTAAATATACCATCGATGTTTGTACTCACTTTCAACATTTTAAAGGCTCAATGATGATAAAAAGGACGACAAATCGGCTGTTACGAATGACAACATCTGCATATTAGATCTCCATGGTTAAGTTAGATTACATCCATGTTAGTTTGCATCTGTATCTATGGGATTTCCAAAGTTGCAACAATTTCATAATGATGTTATCTCTGGAAATAATGGATTGAGTACACTTGACATTTCCAAAAACACATCATTCTCATATAGAAAGCACATCAGTTGCATCATCATTTGCATACATTAGAAAATATTATCACATCATTCATCCATGCATGCATCACATCATAATATTTGCATCAAAAAACACAAAAATAAGTGCATTGCATCTCATTGGCATGATCCAAATCATTTCATCAATTATTAATGGATTAAGAAATTGGTCCATTAAGATGATTGAAAGACATGTCTAACAGAGTAAGATTTCCAAGCAAAAAAAACATCTCTATTTTAATAGGGGCATAATTGAACTTGATGTATCTATAATTGAGCTTGATACACCACTGAAATCATTTACTCTTTTCATAAAATGGATCTTGGATTCACATAAGATGATTGAAATACATGTCGAGCAGAGTAAGATTTCCAAGAAGAAAAAGTTGCTGGAGAACATGAATGGTAAAAACATAATGCCATTGTTATGAACATCTAAAACCAGTAGTGAAGATGTATTTGTTATTACTCAAATCTAAGATTGACAAAGGAATAACTGGATCATCACATACACATCATACATCATTTGCATAATAAAATCCATCTCACATAGCATAAAAAATCATCCATTACGTGCATATAGAATCATTAATCATGCATTATCATATCATCATTGCATACATCCCATAATCATCATGATCATCATAAACACATAGAACTAGGCACCCTCATGCGATCATTCCATACATACATTCATTGCATCATCTATTTACATTAGAAAAGTACAAAAACATAAAATGCATCACATTCCATTGACATAATAAAATCCATCACATAGGTATCATTCACAAAGCATCATAGAATCATAACACATTAGTTGCATCCATAACATATCATATCATCATCATCAAATAGAAATCAAATGCATCCATCATAATCATTATATCATCATCATCAAATTGAAATATAATGCATCCATCATAATCATCATATCATCATCATCAAATAGAAATTAAATTCATCCATCATAATCATTGCCACATATCATATAACCTAAAAATCATAATGTCAAAGTGTAGAGGATATCGAAGGGTATAAAGAGAAACATCAATATAAAAAATGGAAGTGTATCATAATGTTTGAAATCAAGAGGTACATCATCAGTACATGACCAAAGTACATCAAAACATGCTCCCCTCAGATGGTGCTGGCATCACAAGACCAGTATCTCTTCCACCTGACGGACCTACACCAAAATTTCTCTGATCTCTAGGAAGCGATTGCATAACACCCATGCCAGTGGTTTGAGACTAGGACCTCCTTGACTAGGACTATGCAAAACTCTCCCACCACTCGGGAGGAACCACATCATGATATTGAACCCTGTAAAAATCTGCCTCCTATGCGGTACGACATATCTCCTTGAATAATCTGAAGAATTGGTAGCGACTACAACCTGTTGTAATCTCTTAGAGACACCCTCAGCCTACTCCGCATGTTGTCGCAGAGTGTCCCTCTCTGTAGTAAGTGCACAACAACCTGTTCCTGCATCTGTCCCTGTCCCTGTGCCTGGACCTGTGTGAGCTAAGCCTATACCTACTATACTTGTTGTCTAGCAACATCCCTCTTTGTTGTCAATACAGTAATCTTCCCCTGGGCCTATGCTAGTAAAGCATGATCCTACTCTAGTTGACCCTGCAGTGTCTCAACCTGTAACTATAATGCAAAAATCTATGTCTGCTACTATGGCGAGGGTAGTCGAATATCCACATGTCGCCTCTTGTGAGGCACTCTCATCTCTCCAATATCAGGACCTAGCCCTCCTCCATCCCCATTACCTCCATCATCACCCCCATCACTATCATCTCCATCTATATCCCCATCATCACTACTCTCCTCCTCCTCCTCCTCCTCTTGCTCCTCCTGCTCCTCCTCTACCTCTCTGCCGCATGCGCCCATGACCTCCTGCCCCTCCTCCACTAGCAATGGCATTGGCTCATCTAGGATGGTAATCCAAGGGAATGGATGTGAGAACATGTATTAAGCATACTCCTCTGATATCAGGGCATCAATGATCTTTGGATGCATCTCCCAAATGACGACCTGTAATCCCTAGAAGTGTTGCATGGCTACATCATAAGAAAACAAAGGTCCCTAATCTATAGCATCCACTCATCATTGTGCACAATGGGCCACGCTCTGGGGCATGCCCTGAACCCTACCATATTGTCTGAGTACCCTCAACAACAAGAATCTCTTGATGATAAACTAGGTCCACCCAATCAGGTATATCGACTGACATAGAAACAGTATCTCAGTGTCATCCTCCAGCCACTACTCACAATCCAGCTATGGCCGCCATACCACAGACTCAAGATCATCTAGTGTCCTCCTCCAGTACTTGAGTTTTCCCAGCCTAGGCTGAGTAACTTGACCTGCATAAATGTGTACATATGGCCTCATGGTCGGGCACTGCCTCTCTCCAACTGGTCATGCGACTGCTATATGCTCCCAGGCCTAGACCTAAAGCAATGTGACCCTCGTTGATAAAATGGCCCCGCGAAGATATACAACCTAATGCAAATCATGGTACAAATGGGAAAGCATACAAAAACCCCATGCATATCTCATGCCCTGAGCAATGATTCTCTCCAGGATCTGTCCCCATCCAACTGACAATCCCTTTGATTTGCGATCAAGACAAACAAACCCTCCAATAAATCTAGCGAGTACAAAAGGAAAAGTGGCATAAGCATTGACCATATCCCTCCAAGGAATCTCGTAGCTACATATAGTATCATCCTCGAACACCCTGCATAGTGCATCAATCCCACCCTTCTCTTGAGAATCATATAGTACAAGCTCTCCAACCATGGGTAACTGCTCTCACCAGTGGGAAAATGAAAGGTGTTATGCTCACTATGCCACCTCGCTACTAAGGTTGTCAACAAACCCCTATTGATCCTAATCTAGGGCATATCAATTAGGGATGACAAACCACATTGTTCAATGATAGCTACATTAGGTGGTGTCAGGTGTCAAATCAAATCCCACGTCCTAGGAAACTGCTTTCTAATCTGTAAACTCGTCAAAGGCTCCTATAATCACAAAATCACAAATCAACTAATCAATCAATTGACATCAATCAACTTATCAATCAATCACTCTCAATCATCCTATCAATCTAATCAGCTCTAGTGAGACTTTGATCAAATCTCGTAAGTATCAATCAATCAATTTAACCTCGCCTATCATGAGGTTCATCAATCAATTCAACCTCACCTATCATGAGGTTCAATCAATCGATTTAACCTCGCCTATCATGAGGTTCATCAATCAATCCAACCTAGCCTATCATGAGATTTATCAATCAATCAATGCACCTCACCTATCATGAGGTCATTCAATCAATCAATGCACCTCACCTATCATGAGGTCAATTATCAATATCAATCATTGAATCTCACCTATCATGAGATTAATGGACATCTAATCTATCAACATCATCAATCATCATCAAATCAAAGGCTGACATGATCAAACATCATCAACATCAAGGAGTCTAATCAAGCAAATCATCAGTCTGGTCTAAAACTTCACCAGTGCGCTAAAACAATCTTTCTATGTGCTATAAAAATTCATCAATGCGCTAGAACATAGGTTCTATGTGTTGAACTATCATATGCACCATTTCATTTGATCTATGCGCTAGAATAGGGTCCCGATGTGTCGAAACATCCTATCCGCTACATCATCTAATCTATGTGCTAAATCAATTCCTATATGCACTAAGTTCATGAATGTGCTAAAACAGTTCATGAATGTGCTATTGCGGGCACCCTATGCGCTAAATCACCTATGCGTGAATGTATCAACCCAATGCACTAAATCGCTAACCCTAAGCACTACTTTATTCTATGCGCTATAATAGACACCCTATGCACTATTGTAGTCTTCCTATGCGCTAAAGTAATAAAAGTTGAATTTAAACGAGAAAAACAAGCGGTAAATTAAATGCATAATTATGAGGCATTTTTCAGGGGTACATACCAGAGGTCCATACGTTGTCGGGCAGTTGTGCCATTGCATGGACTCAAATCGATGTGTCTGGTAAGGGATCACCATTCTTCTCCAAAGTGCTAGATTGCTCAATCACTCTCAAAGTTTTCAAAAACCGAAATGCACAAATGAAAATTTTAATCACCTTTTTAACCTTTTAAAGGTTAATTAAGTGGGCATTTTATGGGGTTGTTTTATTTTATTTTAAAAGGGGCTTTAATTCATCAAATCATCACCAGGTGACTTTAACATCATTTTTTGGGAGATAAATCGTTTCCAAATCACAAAATTTTGAGGTCATCATCAAATCATCGAAAAATCATCAAAATTTTCAAAAATTCCAAAAATCCTAAGAATTCAAAAATTCATCAATTTATCTCCCAAGGGGGCATATATCTGTCATCACCTAAAAAATGCATATGCGTTTTGGAACACAAGACGTGTATGCATTTTAAAATGTGCACGTGTTTCTAAAAAGTATTTAATTTTTTAAATAGTCAAGCAAATAAAGAACGCATGTGTTTTGTAATGTGTACGCATTTTTAAAAATGTGTATGCATTTATTAAAATTTTGAATCCCCAACCCACATGTTGCCTCAGTTTTAGGCTCGAGAAAGGCTTGGAAACCCGACCCTTAGCCTTTGACTTGCAACTAAGAAACTAAAGCAAGTTCAAGAGAAATGTTTAACTTTGGCAATATGGCTGATGGACTTTTTTTTTTGAATCAATCTATGAAATTAAAACCCATTAGAGAACACAATGTTTAGTTTCCAAATATATATATATATATATTGGATTATATTTGTTATTTTTTAATCAATTTCTAAGCAAACTAGTACATAAACTTGAAATATCAGACTTTTTTTGTTTTTTAATAAGTTTCTTTTGGTTAATTTTATTGTAAAAAAAAATATGACATTAATGTTTAGACAATTCTCTACACAATGAAAAAAAAACACTCAAAAAATGTTTAGTTCAGGTCCACTTATGTTGTCCATACATGTTGACTTTTAAAAATAGCAATTAAGGCCAATAAAAATTCAATTAAAAAAATATTAAAAAAAAATTATAAGAAAATATCCTCATCAATCTTCATGTTGTTATCTATCTTTCCCCAAAAGGAATTAGCAAAATACTTTTATTTGGGTCAAAAAGTGGTGTTTGTACACGTGCATGGTATGGTTAAAAAAATGACTTTTAAAAAGTGGATTTTATACATCCCAATCAAAATTCAATTTCTATCATCTAGGTATTTGAATAAATTACATATTTGGAAACTAGATTCAAAATTCTAAATTTCATAGTACTAACTTTTTTTAAGATTCATTATGCAATTGCCTCAAATTTTTAGTACAAGTGTGACAAATTTTGAAAAACAGCAAAAACACTTCCACTTTTTGAGTTTTTGTGGACCCAACTTCTTGCATCAACCCATGCTCTAGATTCAACGGTGAAGTCCTTGAAACCTTTACTCACACCAAAAAAATAATTCATGTCAAGATTGGTCCCTCAGATCTAAGAAGAAGTCTATAGCATTGAAGCTCTGATACCACATGTAGGAGTTTATGGTGAGCTCCTCAACACTACAAGATCATTTGCAAGAAAACAATAACTTCCACAAGAGAGAAATAGAAGAAATATCATGTTATGATTATGGATGCAAGATTGTCAAATTGAATTATGATGTACATATGATGCCTTGCTTATAAAGGCAAGTTGTGAGATAGGATTAGACAAGACCATAACATGTGTCTTAATCCTGTACAATGAGACAACTACCTCAACAAATATTAAATGACATAGGAGACAAGCATTAAATGACAAAAAATAAGATAAGATCTAGTGACAACTAACACTAACTAGAAATATTTGGGCTCTTGGGACCTAAGTGGACTTAACATGTAAGTAGGACCTAGATAGGTAAAACAACTATTTACACCAACAATAAGGTAGTGGAAAAGGAAAAGAAACAAGAATTCTCATGGCATAGACAAATGAAGAAAGTGTTGCCTCACCCAAGCGTGGAGAAGAACCTCAGGAAGGAGATTCTAATGTTGAGAAGGATATTGTTAAAGCCTAAAAAGGAAAAGTAAGAACTCGTTCAAAGGAGGAATTTGCTTAGAAAAAAATATAAGTTAGGTGGAAAGTGTTCCAAGGTAATTGTGGATAGTGGAACAACTAATAATCTTGTGTTAGAAGAGATGGTGTAAAAGATAAAGATAAATATGATGAAACATCCAAGTCCCTACATAGTTTCATGAATACAAAAGGAACATCAATTATTGGTAAATGAAAAATAGTTATTAAATTTTTAAATTGGTAGTTATAAGGACAAAATTCTTTATGATGTGATCCATATGGATGCATGTCATGTCCTATTGGGTATCTACCTTGGAAATATGATTGAAAAAATTTATACATGATGGTAAGACAAACACCTATGAGAGAATGGAAGATGGAACAAAATATATTTTAAACCTATTGAAGGATAGAGAGGAAGAAATAGAAAGCATTACAAAGTTTAATTTGATTTTTAAAATGAAATTTTTGAAAGGAGATGAAGAAAGATAAACCTTTGGAAGAAAATTAGGGACATTTGAACAAAGATAAACCTTTGAAAATAGGTGATGCATGCATCATCCTCATTCAAAGAAAAACCTTTGAACAATTTTTTCTGTTAAATTTCTTCCACCTCCCAATCCAAATTTTTTGTCGCCCATAAGTGGGACTCACTTACCTAAAGATTGTAAAATGGAGTTGGAGGAATAAATAGTAGTAAACTCATTTTTACTTTGACTTAGTTGAGCATCAATGAAACACATTTGAAATTATAGTTAATAAAAATAAACAAACATTAGACACTAAAATTCAAAAAAAAAAATCAAATTATAGTGCATGTAGCTCAAGAAGCCAAATCCCTGTGTCAATCACATTTTCCCTTCTTCATGCATTTTATTTTCTAAACAATTTTCTTGTTTTAATTTGAACTTTTCAAGCTCCCTCAAATAATTTTTCTACATTTTTGACATATTTAATTTGAAATTGTTCTTTAGTTGATTCATATAGTTTAAAGCTAAAGATAACTTATTAACTTCAATCATACCAATCATATAAATTTTCCATGTGAAAGTTGTATTCTCTATCTATTATTCTACATGCATATTTGACTGTAGATAAGAATTAATTAAAATTTAAAAAATAACATGGTGTTGACTTTTAATTAATTAATAAGATCAAATGTGCATCAATAATGTTAGATAGATGTTTTCAAAAATAGACATTTACACCATAATCTAGATTAAATTACTTTAAATGTGAAATTTTTACTTTTGTTGAAACTTTTCAAGATATTTTGATGCAAAAGAACTTTACCATTCACTTCATATTGTTAAGTTGATGTTCTATTCATAAACAATATTTATGAAAGTTGTATATTCTTGTTAGTTGGGAACTCAAGAATAAATGTTTGATCCCTTGAACCTTAGTGACATTAAATGAGTAGATGTGACTATAAATTTGAATTCATTTACCATTTTTCATAAACCATTGAACCTTACAATGAATTCAGGTAATGAAATTCTACCTTTGTTGGTTTTAATACTTAAACCATTTTGGGTTAAGTGTTCCATAATATATTAATATAAGATTTCAAATAACTCAAAAGATGGCAAATGAAGGGCTGTATTTTGATTGAAATTGTTAGTGTAGGTTTCTTTTTTTTTTCCTACACATATTATTAAGCTTTTTTAGGTTAATTAGCACTGGTTAATATGTGATCATGTGGTGTAACCCATCAACTGCATGTGTCACTCTCTCTTGCACATAGGTAATTATCACACCCTCTTTTAGATTTTTATGTCACATTTCATAACTATTAGTTTGTCTCTATTCTAGTAGGTTATGTCACATGTTTTGGCATTTACCAAGTAGATAAAACCTCCCACCTATTATGGGTAGTTGGATTTAATGCACCTCTTGGATGTATTTGCCTATTTTTTGCAATATATACATCACTCTCCTCTCACCTCATCTAATCTAGTGAATTTAAATTGACTATTCTCTAAATTCTCTAACTTGTCGATTTGCTCTCCATTTCGCTATTTTGATCTTTGATCATTTGTCAATTAGAGTTGCATTGATATGCAACAGACATCAAATCTTGACTTGATTCATGCTTCTAGTAGAATCTAACAAAAATAACTAGTATCAAATAGGTAAAAGATGAAATCACTACAGATTGTTGATTAAAAGGATTTAAGAAAAAAAAATTGAATTATTGTAACCCCCAAATTGATGAGTTAGTGGGGATATTTTAAATTTTAGTGTTTTGTTTGTTTTGATTTCAATAGTGAGCCTCACATATACTTTTTTCTTTTATAGGTATTGAATACTAGGTAGTTGAAGTCCCCAATTTGAACATTTATTACACAATAAATGTGAAAGATGGAAAAGAATGAGTTTTTAATTATGTGAAGTTGAAAAAAATATTTAATTATTGAAAAATTAAAATTTGTACACATGTTTTCTATTAAATAAAAGTATATATTGATGTTGTCATCTTTGTCTATGTTTGTAAAAATTACTTGTAAGAGATTTTTCAAATTTTAGTATAACATTTTATTGTAATTTTGTTTTTTTTTTTTAAGTAAATTTTGCTTGTAATGAATTACAATGCTTTTTGTTCCATATGGAGCATACAATAAACCACTAATGCTGATCCATTTGATATAGTTTAATGTATAATTGAATTAATTTTGATGTATGAACAATATATATAAAATAAATGTTAAATAACTAATTACATGACTATTATCAACACAAAATGTAATTTTATTATATTTTCTAAAGTAACTTTATTTGTAATGAATTACATTAAATTTTGTTGCATACGAAGTACATTGAACCACTGTTACTGATCCATATGATATAATTTAATTTATAATTGAATAAATTTTGATATATCAACTATATATATAAATAATAATAATTACATGATTGTTATAGAAAATATATATATTTATTACTATTTTAATATTTAAACAATGATCTAAATATATTCTATTAATAAAGAATAAAAATAGATCAAATTATATAGAGTACTCTAACATCTACTAGGACATACTCAACTACTAAATTTTCTCCCTAAATAACCTTTCTAGAATACTATCTACGACTTTCTCTGCGGTACATATCTTTATTAATATTATCACAACTGAATCGCATCCACAGTACAGATCTTTATTGAAATACTATCCATATCTTTACTGACGTACTAGTCTGCAAATGGAGTTGGTGAACATCAAGAGCTCCGTTCATGATGAACCTGATGGAGTTGTTTTAGCTGCTGCTTCTTTCATGAGTTGCAGGGCGTCTGCGCAATCCTCGCAAAGCTGCTGCGGATCGGGGATTATCTCTTCTGATACTAACGCAACCAGCTTTCCTTTTCCAGCGTAGCTGATGAAATGAACTACTATCGACTGCATAAAATATGGGAACAATCGTTTAAAAATGGTGTAATAACTCCTGAAAACATTTCTGAATAAAAAATTGTAACAGAGAATGAGGATACCGACACGATAGTTAACGTGAGCCGTAGGAATAATGTGAGTGATGGGGTTATCACCGTACTCAATCTGTTCCACGGGCCCCATCACATTGGAGAAGCCCACTGTAGTGCTCGCACATAATTTACTGGCAATGTACGCCATCACCTGCAATTTCATTAAAATATTTGTGGCTTTCGAATGAGAAATTAGAAATCAATTTGATCTTATTTTGTTTCTTGTATTTCTCAAATTATTACCTCGGAAGAGCTTTGGCAGACATGTCAGAAGCCCATAACAAATATTGAAAAAAACCTTTCACATGTAACCAAATAAAATAAACTGCTGGCATAATAACTGGTAACTTAAACAAGAGAAATATCACCTTAGTTGGCATGTGTTTCGTTATGCCGTATGTCAGTGATGCCTCGTAAGAGGACTTCTTCCGCCTGGATATCATTTTGGTAACACGGCAGTATTGAAGGGGATCTCTATAGTGCAACATCGGAAACGAAAACATCCAGAAACCTACTTTATTACCCCACATAGCTTTTGATGGGTTTTTCATGTTCTTATCCAGATCCTGCCCATATTTAATTTTAATATTAAACGAAAGTTTTTATACATTAAGCAGAGACGATTATCTTAAACAAAAATAAATAAATAAAATAGCGTTGGATATTACTTCGAGCACGGTACACGGCCTCAGATTTACTGCAACGATTGCTCGAAGTCTTATGTTTAATGGAAGATGCTGCTCTGCACTTGCATTTGGATCGTTACTTGTAGTCATTTTCTCTGGAAGTGAGACATTTTTAGTTTGAGTAGGGTATATAAAAATGATTATTAGTATTAGATTACGATATTGCTATGAAGATTCAATGGTGTATTTGACTCATGTTTCATGTGTAGGGGTTTACAAGAATTCATCTATCAGAACCGTTCACATGGTTGAAGTATTGGGTCATTTCGGGAGGTTATCCATCCCAATACTACTCCAACTCAAACATGTTTAACCATGGAGTTTTTTTCCAAGATTAAACCCACTTAACTTGCAACTCCATTTGCAAAACCTAATGATCAATTCATTATAAAACCCCTTTTAACTCATCTATTAATAATGAATTGTGAATGATTTAAAGGCAAAGTAATTACATCACACAATCTGAAAGAAATAAATAAATAAAATGTTATTAGAAAGTACGAAGAAATTTACAATACCGAACGGCTTGTGCAACCAAACAAATATCTTTCGAATACCGAGATTAACATGGGCCGACCTTTCGTTAATTATTGCTGTGTATCAATAGATTTCATCACGCTTCGAACAGGTAGCGGCCCCACATACACAGACATGGGAATGGGCAAAACCCTCCACAACCGTAAACAATTTACCGAAGCCTGTTCCGGATCTTTTTATGAATGAAGATTCGTTGATATTTGTAGGATGGTGAATTACGAAGTTATAGTCTGCAGATTTGCTTACGGAATTTATGCGTGGAACCAGAATCACCTAATAGAATATTGATGGATTCTGAATACAAGGCTGGATGCTGCATCTCCAGAAGGAACATTTAACACATGGACTTCCCACAGAGGCCTGCATGGGTTAAGGGGAGGAGCAGTCGCTAGAGAGCTTGTATACTCATTTACGAAGTTGGGATTCTCTACAGCGGAGATACTTAAGCATGGAACAATCACATGATCCTCTATCACCACCTCTCTGAGAACCCACTTCAGATTGTTGTGCTTGTCCTTTACCTGCACTCCACAGTTCATTTCATGTAATCATACGACATAAATTTCAAACCAGACAGAATCA
>VDFB02271358.1:1002988093-1003057238 GCA_007258455.2 Sequoia sempervirens
GAAATTTTTTCAAGGACTTGACATCGATTTCTTTCCCGAATCCCACAATGGTTAAGATGTAACTATCGAACAGTGTATCCGAAGTGAGGCATGCCATGGGACTCAGGGGTTCTTCATGCTTGGATATATTGGCCATGTAGCTTGCATCATCTGTTTTCTTCACTATAATCTCTCTTAGTTTTATCTTAGGCTCTTCAAAACCATCACCATCATCATGGGCATTTTGCTTAGAAACAAGCTGGCCATGTGCCCCTAAGTTACCCTTGGCCGTCTTCATTTGTATCCACAACGCTACAGATCCTCCTTCGGAAGCTTAAAAGAGCAAGTTAAACAGGAATAGATATATTGTTGAGGACATCAGAGATAGGCAACAATAATTACGCAATAATTTTTACACCTACGAGAACCAGGTGAAAGTTATTGCTTATATGAAACTTGATTTTCGTGTTCAAGGGGGCAGTTATTGCTGATATGGAGGATGATGATGGCATCAGTTTATGCAGTTGCACGATGCATCATCCTATGCATAGATGTAGGCCATGAAATTTAAAAAACTTAATCTAAAGTG
Source organism: Sequoia sempervirens (assembly GCA_007258455.2). NCBI lineage: Eukaryota > Viridiplantae > Streptophyta > Pinopsida > Cupressales > Cupressaceae > Sequoia > Sequoia sempervirens. The sequence goes on from VDFB02271358.1 coordinate 1,002,988,662, forward strand.
GAATAGTTAATTACTTTGAAAAATGTAAGACTTACCTGACCCTAGCATTCATTTTTGATGATTCTGACAATGGAGAAGCCCAAATGTGTCTGAAAACGATAGCCAAACAGGTTGGAGAGATCTCTAACCTAGAGACAGCGGAAAGAACGGAGTAAAATAAGTCCAATACTGAAGATAAAATTTTGATCAATGTACGAAGTACTAAGATGCGGCAATGGACTTAAATACAACTAATAGGCAGCGGCTGGATAGCCGCAGGAATGCAGCGAGCATGGGTGGATGGATGATCATTTCTCTCGTCCTGTACAAACTCTGTCCGTGCGAGGACTGCCAACTCTGTCTTTGTCAGGAGTGAGTATAAACGATACATTTATTTAAAAAGATAAGACTATACTTTATCTTTATTTTTAATTAAATATATATTATATGTACTCTATTTCTTCATTACAACTTTCAATATTTAATTATAATTTTAAAATTATAAAAAATATTTAAAATTTTATTTTAATGTAAAATATATACAAATACTTAGTATAAAAATATTTAAATTTTTAAAAAAATGTTTTTATTAAATTAACTTTAAATATTTAAATTTTGATAAAAATAAGTTTTTTTTAACTTAAATTTGATTTTATAAAATATTTAAGATAAAATAAGATATTTAAGATAAAATAAGATAGAAAGTAAAAATGTTTAAATTTAATATAAAATATTAGAATCTTGTATAAATTGTTTCTATTAATTTAATTTAAATATTGAGATGTTAATGTATTTAATATAATTTGATATTGTAAGTTTTGATAAAAAGAATTAATTTCTAAATTTTTAATTTGAAAGATAATAAATCAAGAAAGAATATATTTAAGAATGTCATAACTAATTAACTCATTGCAATAGTACTAATAATGTAAACACTTGAATAAATATAATAGTTTAATATTGATATCTCTTTCGATGGATGTATTTAAAATAACTATAATATTAAATATTTTAATTTTGAATATTCATTTTATATTTAAAAAGTTAAAAAAAGTTTTTCCATCGCTTAATTCACTAAAGAAAAAACTCAAGCATCCAATGAGAGCAGGGAGATGTGATAGACGACAACGGTTGGAAATAGGAGGGAGGCGTTGCTAGGGTTTTGATCGTCTCCACCCCCTTGGGCTTAGCTCGACAGAGAAAGACTGAAGGCTTTCGACCAGATGGAGACAGTAGTGGCAAAAAGGTTGGACAGGGTAGTCAGTTGTTTCAAGGTGGGAAGTCCTCAGGCCAAAATGAGGGCGACCCTATTCCTTTTGATGGCGGATGAGCTACATAGGGAGTTCAAAAGGATAAACATTCAGGTGCTATCATTTTTTGGGGGAAAGGAGCTGGGAAGGGCAAAAAGCTACCTAAGAGAGTGGATAGGGAAACAAGGCATGTTCTAGTAGTGCAACACCCTACAGAGAAGTTGATAGGAGTGGGGTTAGGAAACTCAGAATGCCATCCCACTTATAAATCAATCACAATAGAACTGAATGAAGAGCTGGAAGAAGAGGTGATTTTTAATGAAAGAGTGTTTTCTGGTCTGGGCCTGATTGGTAAATTCAAGGGTTTTTGGCCAAGCCTACCTGACCTTCACTAGTGGATCTCTGCTCATTGGAAGCCTATTATGGAAGGGTATGTGCAAATTTATCCCATGGAAAAAGGTTTTTTATTTTTTTTTTGAAAAAGAACAAGATGGAAATAAGGTCTTGTGTGATTTTCATTGGGAATGGGATGAAAAACACACTTTGATGCTTAAACCATGGCATCCAGCTTTTAACCCATCCAGTGAAGTTTCTGAAAGGGATCCTATTTGGGTGAGGCTTCCTAATCTCCCTTTCCAATTTTGGTTTGAGCCATGCCTGGAGGCTATGGGTAACACTTTAGGAAGTTTTTAATGGTGGATGAGGGGTCTTCAAATCTTCTTCATTCAACTTATGCTCAAATCTTGGTAGAAATGGATGTGTTCAAGGTGCCCCTAGAAGAGATTCAACTTAAAACTTTGAAGGGTTGTTGGGTGCAACCTCTGGATTATGAAGGGGTTCCTTTTAGATGCATAACTTGTTATCAAACTGGACATGTGGCAGCGGAATGCAATAAAATTAGGAAAAAAAAATCTACCTCATGGTGGAAAAATGTGAATCCACAGTATTACACAGTGTAGAAGCAGGAAGAGAAACAAGAGACTCCCCAGTTGAAAAGTAGAGATGAAGAAGGGTGAAGTGATGGGGTTCATACCCAAGAAGAGAAGACGCAGTCGAAACAGACAGAAAGGGAGTCCACCAACAACTTAATACTGTTGCCCTAACCCAAGAAGGGAATAAGAGTGGTAACATAGAACTTATTGTTTCTAATGGAAATAGTAAGGAGTTAAATTTCAAAAATGGAATTGCAACTCCTGAGTGTAGGGAGAAAGGAGGGCTAGTTAGGCCACAAGAGAAAGGGATGGGGTATTGGATGGAAGATGGCTAGGGTAAGCAAGTAAATAGCAAAGGGAATGGAGACAGAATGTGTTCTCGGGACAACGCTTTGATGTGGCAGGAGGAAGCTGGAAGGCTGAAGGACGGATGGCAAATAGTTCAGGGGAAGAAAGCAAAGAAGGAATCGAAGAAAGCATTTCCTATGGTCCTCTGATCGTAGACCAAAGGATGACCAAGAAAGGCTCCATTCTTTTAAATCTATTAACAGATCCTTAGGGGTTGTGGATGGTAAACCGATGTTGGAATTTTTAGGGAGGGAGAGTATTTTTTATGTTTGGCAGATGTTGGAAGGCCAAGTGAACGTTAAGTTTTGAACTAGTTTTATCAGGTGATAGGATTAGTGGTGCTTGCTAGGAATTGTTTCAACTTTGGGAGGACTTTCTTAGGTTTTATAATGTGTTCAGCTATGTAATCTTTTCTTTCTTATTAATAAAAACATCTATGTTACCGACCAAAAAAAAAAGTTAAAAATTTAAAGATTTACCTAAAATCTTATACATTAAATATTTAAAATTTTGTTGTAAAAATTTGATCATAATTGTCTTCATAATCAAATTTAAATGCATTAATAGTAATAATGTAAACACTTAAAGAAATATAATAGTTTAATATTGATATCTCTTTAGATGTTGCATTTAAAATAACTATAATATTAAATATTTTAATTTTGAATATTCATTTTATATTAAAAAGGTTTAAAATTTAAAAGATTTACCTAAAATCTTAAATATTAAATATTTAAAAATTTGTTCTAAAAATTTGATCATAATTGTCTTCATAATAAAATTTAAATGCATTGCCTTCATCATAAAAATTATGACATTCTTAAATACATTCTTTATTGATTTATTATCTTTCAAATTACAAATTTAGAAATTATTATTTTTAATCCAAACTTATAATATCAAATTATATATACATCAACATCTCAATATTTAATATTATAGTTATCTTAAACACATCCATCTAAAGAGATATCAATATTAAATTATTTTTTTTATTCAAGTGTTTACATTATTAGTACTATTGCAATGAGTTAATTAGTTATGACATTCTTAAATACATTCTTTCTTGATTTATTATTTTTCAAATTGAAAATTTAGAAATTAATTTCTTTTATCAAAACTTTTAATATAAAATTATATTAAATACATTAACATCTCAATATTTAAATTAAATTAATAGTAACCGTTTATACAAGATTCTAATATTTTATATTAAATTTAAATATTTTTACTTTCTATCTTATTTTATCTTAAATATTTCATAATCAAATTTAAAAATTAAAAATAAAAACTTATTTTTATCAATATTTATATTTATATTATTAATTTACATTAAAAATATCAAAATTTTAATATTTAAATTAATTTAATAGAAACATTTTTTTTGAAAATTTAAATATTTTTCATAATATGTATTTATATATATTTTACATTAAAATAAAATTTTAAATTTTATTAATATTTTAAATATTTTTTATAATTTTAAAATTATAGTTAAATATTGAAAGTTCTAAATGAAGAAATACAATAAATATAATATATATTTAATAGAAAAATAAAGATAAACTATAATCTTATCTTTTTAAATAAATGTATCGTTTATACTTCACTCCCAGCATAGACAGAGTTGGTAGTGTGCACAAGGACAGAGTTTGTACGGGGCGAGAGAAACGATGAAGGTAGGCATCTAGGTATCCATGCCTATGCACCCATGCTTAATGCATTCCTGGGGCTGGATAGTTGTTGCCCTAAGATGTGGTTATCAACAGACATACAACCAATATGGGTGAAGAATGAGATGAATTGATGCTAGAAGACCACTCACACTCTAAAGCAGGTAAAACCTTAGAAATATAGCTTCTTTGTGATGTTATGGATTTTATTTCCAAATGTCAAAATAGAACTATTATTTTCTTTTGTTTAAGATGTGTCCCTTTGAAGCATAATTTTATAAATGGGCTTGGTTGAATTGAAAAAATTAGGAATGGGAAATTGAAGCTTTAAGCTCAACTCTTTGAAAAGGTTATGTTTGTTGTATGTTTAAATTAGAAGATATGCTCTTGTCATTTTGCAATATTACATTTAGGTCATTTGTTGGAAAATCTTTTATTTATGGTTGGAATTTTAATTTTCATTCAGCTAAAAGCAAGAAGTTAGGTCCACAAAGAGGGAAATTTTTGGTAAAAAAAAAGTCTCGAACCTAAATCCGAATGGGCACCCGTTACAAAACAGGTACCCAAATAAGAATGGGTACCTGTTTCGAAAAGGTATTTATTTTAAAAAAATCAACTGTCGATTCATTTTCACTTGCAATTTCTATGGCCAGAGAGAGTGACATGAGGAAAGTGGGTACCCATTTTGCAAGCCATCTACACCACCAAATTGTGCTTTCCGCCTCCTCCCTTCAATGTACTCGATCTTAGCGACTTCCCAGTTAACATTTGTGCTTTTTTTGCTTTATATTTAACATTTTTTTTTGTAATTATGGTTTAAAATTTAATTATATAATGTAACGTTTAGGGTTTGTAATTTCATGGTTTATATTTTTGTTAATTTTTATTTTTTGTAATTAGGATGAATTATATAGTTTGTAAATTCCATTTGAAAATATATTCATCAAAATAATGGATACATATAGGGAAAGAGCTCATGGTGCATTGGATGAGTGGTCTCATTGGTGTTGTGGACACTAGGGTTCAAGTCTTCGGACTTGACCCGTAGTTGTGTTGCTACTGTTGGTAACTATTTGTGTCGGTTCTTGCCTTGTACTAGGCACTTGTGCCTAGGGCCCACTCACTCACTGGGTTGGTGTGCTCGTAGGTCTTATGCCCCTGTTGGGCTATCGTGCTCGTGGGAGTGGTGGTTGTTGTGCATCCATGCCGAGATGAGGGCCCCATTTGTGGCCTCACTAGTTCATAGCTTCAGTCAAAAGTGTTTACCAATCAAAAAAATAAAATAATGGATACATATAATAAACTATAACCTAGAACCTTGACCTAAACCCTTAAACCCTAAACCCTAAACCCTAATGGATTCATGCCTACCATTATAAATGAATGATCACTAAGAATATGAATAGTCACTAGTATTGGAAAAACTAATCCCTTCTATGGAATTAAATCACCACTACCACTTTCAACCTCTTGATTGGCATAATACACCTTGCATAGATTCTAAAAACAAGTAGAGCTATGATATCACAATTCATTTAATCACTAATTGTATAACCCTAATGTATATTGAACGTGGAATGCCTATATTAGCTGTTGACAACTCTCTCCTAATATTTTTCCTATACTTTAAATGTTTAGAAAGTGTTAATATATATATACAAGTTAAGAATGATAAAAGAATTATAAGAAATATAGGGTATACTCCATAACAAGAATACCAAATACCAAATTTGAGATGCTAGATAAGTATGCATAATTTAATTGATTGCACATGCATATGAAGTTAGTGTTTAACAAAGTGTTTTACCTTTCATAGTGAATAAGTGAATAATAATAGTATATAAATCTAGAATTATGTGATGTAATTTTAGTGAGAAAGGATTGAGGAGTGGAAAATACAATAGACATTATGAGAATAGGAAGAAGTGTAAGAGTAGTTATTAGGAGAATATCCATGATTGATTATATACAAAAATATGGTTTTAAGGGAATAGGTTGAGTAATACTATCTTCATTAGGCCAAGGTATTTTCCTTTATAGCTAGAGTGTGCTAATATCTTGAACCCTTTTCCATATAATATTTCAAGTTTATGAGAAGAGAAAGGGGGATCTATAGTAATAGGAGCAACTAAATTAATGTCATGATCAATTATGTATTTTTATGTGAAGATGATTGGGGATTTGGGAAAATATGATTATTTTAATTAACATATTTATGGGAAGAGGAGGGAGAAGATGAAGGGGGCCTTTAGAGGAGTGCTTTTTTATTATGTTGAGAAAGATACAATACATGAATGTTGAAATATGTTAGATCTGTCTTATATTAATTTATATTTGAGAGAGTGAACTTGAAAGAAGATCACTTGACTTCCAATCAATTAGTGGGTTTGGAAGAGGGAAAATCAATTGTTGAAGGAATGGTAGTTAAATTATAAAAGGGGATGAAGGGGTATGACTATGAGGAGGTAAACCATAAGTATGGGGGTCAATGTGTAAAATATAAGTATAAAGAGGAGATTTATCTTTATCAAAAGAGGGGTAAATCCTAAAGAACATCCACCATCTTTAATATATTATATAGTGAAGATGATAATTGAGAAGATGAAGAGGAATCAATTGTAGATCGAGGACTGCATGTAGTGGATGTAGAAGGTATGACACACAAGGGAAACAAGTTTAGTTTTATTTGAGGATGATTATATTTAGAAAAATATTTTGAAGAATTATTAGGAGGTGATTTGGGTGAGCCTTTATTGATGATTTTTTAGTAAAGAGGTGAAATACATGTGACTAGGAAAAATATAATTTTACATTCAACAACTTGAAAAAATTGAAAAAGGGCTTCATTAACATATATAATATAAATTTATTAAGATTCATATATTTTAAACATCTATGAAGGGTGGAGGAATCAACACACATTCATGGAGCCATAGTCATCCAAGGAAAATATCATAAATGAGTTTACTAGGAGTGATAGAAAAAAGTGTGTTGAGAGTGACATGACCTATTGTCATAGGTAATGTAATATTTTGTAAGGCTTGGTGTATGATGTCTTTAAGAGAAGGAACACTTTAAAATAGTTCCAAAAGAGATACTTTATCTTGTGTGGATTGTAATTTCTCCATGAGATCATATTCTTTAGGGTTATTCTAACAAAAGTATGGGATGAAGGGGGAAGATTAATAGTATTAGAGGAAGGGGAAGTTGGGATTGATATGTTTTTATTATTTCATTGAGTGTCATGGGTATTGACTAATTGTATAATAATGTATGTTAGGGGAGGAAAATTGTTAATTCAAAGTGGGAGAAGATGGAGGAAAATATTATACTATAAGTTTTGGCATGGGAGTGGTTTGGAAAATCGTCTTAGGAGGAGACAAAAAAGATGCATACAAAACATAAAAAAACTCACATAACATATGACATGGTGCTTGAATGATGAAATGTTGCAATAATATTGATAAAATTTCTACTCTTGAATGCTTTCTAGGAGACTTGATTTTCTCAATTGAATTCTCTAGGATTAAAATGGTGAAAATAATTTGTATTTATATGCAACTATTATAATTTCCCAAAAATAAAATACCAATCGTTCGCAAAATTAAAATAATAAATTACAGACAATGACATATACTAAATTTCTAATTTTTAGGAATCAATTTAGTATTGAGGGAAAAATTATATTAAATGTATAGTTTGATTTAGCATGTTTGATTTTCCAATAATGTTTATAAAAATAGGCAATTAATGTATAAATAGGTCTAAGAAGATAGGGGGAGCTAAACCTAGTGTGAAATTATTAAGTGTGACAATTTTCAATGCTAAATTTAGCCCACACTTTAGTGAGAGTATGAGCTTATGCTCAAAATCACACTAAAGTATGGATATTTCAAGAGGGGTTCAATTATTCCAAAATTGAGGAGATAGGATGGCATTGTTCATCTAGGGGATATGCTATCCCCTAGGATTCAAGATCCTATGACAAGACAACATAAGGGAAAATGAACGCACATGTATGAAATTAAATGCAGCATGACCAACATAAAAAACATGATGAACACACAAGACATAACATAAAGGAAAAATATACAAGATGCAAACACAATGCACATGTGCGAAGGAGGGTATGAAAATCATGAACTAGTAAGCTCCATAGATATCTTACTAAGATCCATACCCAAGGAATTCATAATTCACAAGTTAACAAAGTCTGATATTTGCTAGGTGAACCATGAAATAAATCATCACAAGCTAGTGAAGCCCAATATTCACTAGGTGAGCTTTCTAAAAGTAACAAAATGAGAAACACAAAAGGGCTAGTGAGAACCAGTTTTCACTAGATGTGATCCCATACCAACCATATCAAGATTCATAGTCCCAATAATTATGTTAAGTTGCTACACAAAATTATCAAAATGTCAAGCCAATGGACCAACAAGTCCTATGCATGTGAACAAAGTGAAGTACATAATGTAATGCATGCCCCCACCTTAAAGTAATTTCTAAACCCCAACTGTGAGGAATTGCTTGAAGGAAAAAGTAGGATGATAAATGCAACATGAAAAAACAAAGTCATGAGAGCTAATTGGAAAAATCTATGCCAATGATATGTTCCCAACATAGCTAACTCATAACAAGGGTTTGACCCCAAGAAAAAGCCACATAATAAGACACACAATGTCACATAAGGGATCCATTGATCCAAGGTCAGTATGGGCCTTTTATAATATATAATATGATTATGCTTGGAATTGACATTGTTTCCCCAGATACTCGTGAAACTATGAAAATGATGGAAGAAAGATGAAAATGATGGAAGAAAGACACATAGAGATGAGAAAACAATAATTTTGGGTCAACATGGAAGAGACATAAATGCCTCAATGCCTTGTGTAATCCCCAAAAGGAAGACACAAGACAATAACAAATGTTTATGACAAAGAAGAATAGATATATGAGTAGATGAATTTTATGACTAATGGATTTTCTTTGTATCCTTGTGCCAATGGAAGAAACAAGGGTGATCCAAAAGAAAAATCACAAACATAAAGACACCAAGCAGAACAACAAGAGATATCACAACACGTGTAAGCAAACACAAATAAACACACAAAGGGTACCACACATGCGAGTCGATCTAAAGCAAATCATCTACATCCCAATCTTTCTCATCATAAATGGAAGGTGAACAATATGCTAAAGGAACTACAATAAGTGTTGTACAAAGCATATAGCTATGCTCAACACATGGTAGATCACTCTCCTTTGGAGGATCATCATGGTTTCCCCCATCTAAATCCATAGATTTGGAGAATAAAAGAGATAATTCATTATGCACTTGTTCTTCTATTTTAGCTTCTTCATATTCACTATCCAAGTTTATCACAATAGGTGGGTTATGAATAATATCATTTATATGTTCACTTTTCATTCTTTGTTTAGGTTGAGACATGTAAGGTTTAATTATGTAGTTTTATTGGCAATTGTTATCATTGATGTCAACACTTGGTGAATTGGTTGTGGTTGTAATTGATGTCAACACCTCAGGAGATTGTTGCATATGCTTGGGAAAGATAGTTGCATTTTTTATTGGCATGGGATTTTGTAGGGGTTGTCACTGACATATGATAGTATTGCTAAAGTTGATTGACTATTTTTGGTTCAAGAAGTTGTGTTGAAGACTATTTTGGAGAATGATCTGCATTCTTTCATTGTTGAAGATATGGTATTGCATTTTTGGATTCAAAATCTATACTCTATGGATATTTCACTCTTATCTTTTTAGGTCACCAATATTGTCGAGGAGGTTTTTGTGAATAACAAAAGGTTGGCAATGTTGTTAGTTGTCTGGATTGGTCCAAAAACTGCTCTGAATTTTTCCGCATTGTTGTATCTACTTATGTGGCTTGGTGAATGTGCTCTCAACATTTGTGTAGTGTCTCTATTCTAATTTCATGTGTTGAAGTGGTTTGTAAGTTGATATGTTAATGTTATATCTTCTATTTATGCATTTTGCGTCTCTGGAGTGAAGTATTTTGCTCCTATTTGTCTTGTGATGGCTATTGGTGGCATGAAAGTATTGATAAAGTGTTTGGAAATGTTGTTGGATGTTCATGGAACATCTCCATGTGATCTGCACATTGTTGTTTGAGCTCCTTTGGTGTTGCATTGTGTCTTGAGTTGGTTTTCTAGGTCATTTGTGGATATTTGGCCGATAGGGCTTGTTTTCTTGCTTGTGCCAAATGCTTAAGGGTTTGTGCCAGCATATGAAAGTGTGATATGATGGATTTGTGTTGGGAATTGTATTGTTAGTGTTCACATGGGATAGATTGTGTGAGGTAAAGTGAATTAAATAAATAACTCACATAGTTATTATGGGTGTTGATATATGTAATAAATAACTGTAATAATAGTAAGTTGTTAAGAAATAACTTAATATTATTACTAGTCATAGGGTTTGTTTAATATGTTATTTGAGGTATGTAATTTGAGTTGTTGAAACAACTCAATATATTTAAGGATGTTGTTTATGAAGTTTCCTATAAAATAGGATTTACAAATCCTATATATATGTAATGTATTAGAGTAGAATGATAATGAACAATGAATCAAATTATTTGTAGCTTCTTTGTCCATATTTTCTAATATGGTATTGGAGCAAGGTTAGATTTTGTGCCTACTATTTTCTTCACGCTTTCACTATGGGTATCTAGGTTTGAAGGCGCACATACTAGAGCAAGATTATATGCCTATTATTTTGTGAGAAGGGAGAATGTTGGCGATAAGGGAGGAAATATGAGTACTATTGCGACCTGTCATCTCATCACTAAAATATGACCACAATTGGGGTGTTAGGCTAGTCTTTGAGGGCAGTCACCCCTCTCTCAACTAAATCTCCTACCAATGTGCCAAGCACATGTTTTGAGAGTGTTTTGGCATTAAGATTATTTAAAAAGTATTTAAAAGCCAATTTCTCCCATAATTAAAATATTAACCCTCTAAAATTACAAAGAAGTTGATCCCTTATAAATATACGAACTCTCTAGCCCAATTGAAGGATTTTAAAGGGTTTAAAATAAAATTAAAAGATTAAGTAAAGGATTGAAAAGGGATTTTAGTATTATTTTAAGGGGATTTTCAAAGATTTCATATTGTAAAGGGGGATTTTTGAAGAATTGTCTCTATAAATAGAGATATTGTGAAGATTATTATTTGTAAATGGGAGATTGTACAAATCTCATGTTTATTAACCATATTAAGTAAATTTTGTGTATAAAAAGGGGATATTTGGATTTGTAAGGAGAATAAAAAAATTAGAAGTGGTGACTTATGAGAGAATTCTGAATGGTTGTATATTACAAATTTTATGCTTCTTTTTCTTAGAGAACGTTCGGGTATCAACATTGGAGACTCTTCTTTCATGGCCAGAGAATGACAAAGAATCTATTTGGTTCAGAATTACATTGTAGCAGTCTCTTTCCTGTTTACAAGTGACTTTTCATTTGGTGATTGATTACTTTGGGCCCGCATTGGAGGTTTTCTTTGGAAACCTATAACCAACCTTTATAGCTCAGCATGTGTGTCATGTAATCCAATTGGGCATCATCCTTGATCACTGGTTGCACCTTTTTCTTAAGTTTGTTGCTCTAGGTTGGCAGTCGTGATCCCTATTTTGGATGGGATCTCTATCAATCAGTGGCTCACTAAAATCATTCAAGGGTGGAGCAATTTTTCCAATGGATATTTCTGCAATTTGTGAGGTCTATCTATGATTGCATTCTATTTTGTAGTTCTATAAGAGTCTCTTTATTAAGATTAAGATTTTCAATTTTGCAAGATGTCTTATTAGTGTTATAAAGATATTGTATAAAATAAGTTAATAGGGTATGTTTTTTTTTTAAATCAAATCGAGTTATATTATTTCAAAATAGGGTCCATTTTTTACAAGTCATTAGTGGTATTGTCATTTGTCAAAATTTTAAAAATGTCAAAAATAATTATTGTACTTAGATGCACTCTCGCTCAAGTAAGCGACATCCATTTTGTGGGAGAGAATTCTAAAATTGAACTTCAAAAACCAAATATGCTAAGTAAGTAGCCAACACATTGGAGGCTGGAGACAACAGAGGAAGAAGGACAATTAATGACCTCTCGTTAGTCACCAACGATAGGGCCGCTTATCAGCTTTGGTGGCATTTTATTTTCTATTGTGTGGCAATGTGTGTTTTTTTTTCAACTTTTCAGTGGGCTATGTGAATAAATAGAAATTTCACATTATTGGGGGTGGGGAGGGTGGGCACGAGGGGAATAATAACCAATTTTCCATTCCCATTTCATACCAAAATGACTAAATTCAAGGGCAGCTTCCCATGGCAGTGGCGGTTGTCTATGTTCTTTGAGATCGAGTGGCAGTGATCGATAACAGTGTCTAAAATTAAGAACATTATGTTCTTATGGAATGTAATGTGAAACCTTTTCTAGTATGGTTTTTTCAGATTTTTGATATGTATGTTGCTTTCTCTAACTTCCCTGATGTACAAGCATAGTGGCGAACAAAATCATCGGAGTAAGTCAATTCATGGATCTTGAAAGGGTTTGTGGGAAGATCTAGAAAACCACACAAGGTGAACAGATGGATGGATTCCTATTCATGTCCAGGTTTGTGGTAAACCTATGTGAAAACCATGAAAGGTTGATAGGAGGAGCCTCTCATTTTGAATCAAGATCATGACCCATAATAGTTGGGCTTATTGCATATGAAGGGTGTGAGGTTTTACCATGTTCACACTAAGGGGGGAATGTTGGGAATTGTATTGTTAGTGTTCACATGGGATAGAGTGTTTGAGGTAAAGTGAGTTAAATAAATAGCTCACATAACTTGATTATGGGTGTTGATACATGTAATAAATAAGTATAGTAATATTAAGTTGTTAAGAAACAACTTAATATTATTAATAGTCATAGGGTTTGTTTAATATTTTATTTGAGGTACATATTTTTAGTTGTTGAAACAACTCAATATATTTAGGGATGTTTATGAAGTTTCCTATAAAATAGGATTTACAAATCCTATATATATGTAATGTATTAGAGTGGAATGATAATGAAGCACGTATTGTTTTGAATCGAATTATTTGCAGCTTCTCTGTCCATATTTTCTAATATTTGGGTCCTAACCTATCTTGGTTAGAACCACATTGAGTAAGTTTAGTTAGGAGTATGTTTTCTGGCCGAGCACATTTCCTTGTTGTCTACTTAGGTTGATGTGCGCCAACATGTGAATAGTTTTGGATCACATTGGAAGATGCAATAAGATTGTTTTTGTTCCTCTCTTTCCCTTAGATAGGACTACACCATGTTTTTGTGGTTGACTTATTGAAATCATTGTTTATCTTTCTTCTGGCCGACCTAATTGATGTTTTGAGGTCTTGCAATGGATATAAATGCAAGAACATTTTAGATGCAAGAAGTGAGCAAGTGTGGATGAGTATGTGTGTGGAATGTATTGATTATCTCATAGAAGAAGTGCAAAAGCGTGAAGAAGAAAGATAAGATGTTCCTTAATGCCTCAGTCAACAGAGTGAATTGTTGACAAATATTGTCAATTTCCTAAATCCTTTCTATATCTTGCTTTGAGATAGTGAATCTCATCAGGTCCTTATATCTTACCCTTGATGTTGTATGTGCTTTAGTTCTACAAGTCTTTTTTATCTTGCTCTAAGCTAGTGAGTCTTAGTTTGCAAGTCTTTTTTGGTAGTGAGCCTTTATATTGTGAGTTATCTCTCACCATGGTTTTTCCCTCATTGGGTTTTCCATGTAAATCTAGTGTCATCTTGGGGATGTGTGTTTCTTGTTTCTTTTTCATTTCCACCGATTTGATTAAGGATATAATTGTTTTATCTTTCATTGTTGAAGATTGCTAAAATTGTTGAAGGTGTATACTACAATATCTTTCTTTGTTGCTAATCCATTTAAGCACTTATATTTTCTTAAAGATTATTGTGCTAAGGAGTTCAAATATTTGAAGGGGTTTAAGTTTTACAGATATTGATTCACCCCCCTCTTAGTATCCAGTGTGTTCAATAATTGGTATCAGAGTCGGGTTCCTTTAAAGAAGCTTAACCGCTTGAGGTAAATATCTAAAATGGCGCATGATGTATCATACAAGTTTCCTAGGTTTAATGGGACTAATTATAATATTTGGAAATTGATGATGGAAGACCATCTAAACTCTCTAGGGTTTGGTGTATGACAATCAATCAAAGATGGTTATGTTTCACCTACTTCTCCTCCAACTGATTTGGCTGAAATTAGGCTATATGAGAACAACAACAAGGCTAAAAATGCTATCTTATATGGATTGGTTGATTCAAAAATTTTGAGGGTGATGAGTTGCAGCTCTGCTAAGGATGTTTGGGAAAAGCTTAGCAACATCTATGAAGGGGATACCAAAGTGAAGCAAGCCAAGATGCATATTTTTAACATTAGATTTGAGACCTTAAGAATGTCAGAGGATGAAGACATTGCAAGTTATATGCTCTAGGTACATGAAGTTGTTACTAGCATCATTGGTTTTGGTGGTGTAGTCAAATATGATGAGATTGTGAAGAAGGTTTTGAGATCTCTCCATAAATTTCCTATTGTCATAAAGTGTCTTCTATTGAAGAGCCTAAGGATTTTGACTAGTATTTAGTAGATGAAATGTTTGGTGCTCTAACTACCTTTAAAATGAGAAAACTTGATAAAGATCTTCGAAAGAAGGAAGTTGCATTCAAAGCCAATAAAAGGATAGAAGATGAAGTTGTTGATCAGAATGATTACTTTGATGATGTTGAATCAAACTTTGTAAGAAGATTAAAGAAAGGCACCAAAAAATATAAAGGTAGCCTACCTTTCAAGTGTTTCAATTGTGGAAGAATTGGTCATTTTCCATCTGAATGTCCCTACAAAGAATATGATGATGGTAATAAAAGAGATAAGGTTAAAAAGAGTTCTATTCTAAAGAAAGCAATTGTTCCTTAGAAGATGAGGATAATGATTCAAATGATGAAACTCTATTCATGGCCTTGAAAGATAGGGAAATATTGGAGAAAGTAAGAGGTCCATAATTTGCAAGATAATAATGAAAGATCTATGTTTTTTTGGACTGCCTTTCATGCAAAGAAAGAAGAAAATTCTTAGGTGATTGATAGCAGTTGTTCTAACCACATGACTGGTGACAAGAGAAGGATCATCAGTCTTGAGAATATTAATGGTGGTGTTGTTAAGTTTGGTGGTGATGAGTTAACACAAATTTGTGGAAAAGGTGTTATAACAATTGATGGAAAAAGTAGGACCGAGGATGTTCTCTATGTCAAGTGTCTAAAGGATAATCTTCTTAGTGCCAGTAAAATGTGAAACAAAGGATACAATATTACATTTCATGTTGATGGTTGTGAAATCAGAAAAGCAAGGTCAAGAAGACTAGTTGTTGAAGGAACAAGGACAAATGGTAATTTCTATCATTTAAAGGAGGCTAATGGAAGAATCTGATTATTGGTTTAGTTTGGAGAATGTTGGTTGTGGCATAAAAGGATGGGACACATCAACTTTAAAAATATGGTAAAATTTAGTTCCTCTCATGTTGTGAGAGTATGCCAAAGATAACCAAGCCTGTAAATACTTTATGCAAGGAATGTTAGATGGGAAAGAAAAAAAAAAGACAAGATTCAAGAGCAAGGAGTTCTCTGCTTTGATGCCATTGGAGCTGATTCATACTGACCTTTGTGGACCTGCAAGGAAAAAAAGTCAACAAGGTGAAAGGTATTTTATGTTACTTCTTGATGATTACAATAGAATGGCCTAGGTTCTATTTTTGAGAGATAAATCAGAAACTTTTGATAAGTTTAAACTCTTCAAAGAAAAAGTTGAGAATGAAATGGATATTAAGATCAAATGCTAAGGTCAGATAGAGGAGGTGAATTTTCTTCAAATGAATTTGAATTTTTTTGTGAAGATCATGGTATTAGAAGACATATGTCTACTCCTAGAACTCCTCGACAGAATGGAGTAGTGGAAAGGAAGGATAAGACTATGCAAGAAATGGCTAGAACCATGTTGAAAGATGTTGATCTGCCTGATATGTATTGGAAGGAAGCAGTTCACACTATTGTTTATTTTCTTAATAGAGTGTAATTGAGGGCCAATGACACTAAGACCCCTTATGAGCTATGGTATGGAAGGCCTCCCACTGTTAAATACTTCAAAAATTTTGGTAGCATATTTTATATCAAAACAGATGAAGGAGACCTTGGAAAGTTTGATTCAAGGTGTGATGAAGGAATCTTTCTTAGTTACTCAACCAGGAGCAAGGCTTATAGATGCTACAACAAAATATTGGGAAAGATGATTGAGAGCACAAATGTTAAAGCACATGAAGAATTGGGTTAGATTTCACAAGAACTAGAGGTTTTTGGATCTGATATGCCCCCCTATATTGAAGAAGAAGAAGAAGAGAAGAGAAGGAACCAAAACTAGTGAAAAATCTCAAGACTCTAGCAAAGTTATATATAGATGAACCATTCATTAGATCTGATCATTGGGGACAAGAATGAAGTTGTGCTTAATAGGAGGAGGCTTGCAAGAGCAAGTGAGAAAGTAAATTTTTGTTTATTGTCAAAGGTAGATCCTAAGAAATTTTTTGGTGTTGGTTATTTTTAATGAACCAAGTTGATCTCACAATATAGCCTATGGAATTACCATCTTCCAATGGTTAATGGATGAGTGAAAGATTGGATAGGCTTTCCTCTTGCACTTTGGGCTCTACAAAACTTGGGAGGGTGATCCCACATAATGTATTTAAGATCCTCTGTGCCAATCAACCTTTTACATTGCAAATAACAGATAAGCTCTACACATAATTGCTTGAAAATTCAATAGATGCAAAGAGCTAGAAAATCCTTCACACATTAATTGTTTTAGAATAAATAGAGCATGGTAAACCTTGACTTGACATACATTTCAAAAATAATTTAAAGAATTAAGTGATTTGAATGTATTTTTTGTGAATGATCAATAATATTGTAACACAAACACAAATCCTAGAACAGTGCCTTAACCCAAGGTACGAAGTCCAATCAAATTCAAACCAATTTTAACAACTTAACAATTAGCATTATAGAGCTCCTATAATAGTACATTACAACATTATACTTAGATATTCCAAACCTAGAACTCATTATCATATCCTGATACTCAAATAACATATTTACCTATGATTTCATCCAAGCAATTTAACTATTTCTTTGAATTAGGAAAAAGAGAAAACAATACATTCATTGGAACACAATGAAGACCATTGAAAAAACCCTTGATTATTTCATTGATAATTCAAATGATGAATACACCGGGAGAGACTTTGCTTTGATATCATGCCATTCTTTATAATTCAAAATGCTAGTACTATTATCAAAAATTGTTTACAGAAACAAAAGACTCTTAACCTAGATACAAACTCAATGTTATTCTCTGTATTGTCTCTTACAAAAAAATTCTCTGAGATCAATCAGAAACTTGTACAATTGGCCTTGAATTCCCTTTTATAAAAACAAGGGAGAAAAACAAGCCTCAAGCCAATGTACACATGTCACTTTTTCACTTGACAACTATAATTACATTTCAAAAGACCATTACATTTGTAAACCATGAGGGGGAATATCCTAAATAAGAAAAAAAATATTTTCCATTTGTTGGTGAAGACACTTCCTGCCCTCCAAAAGACTCTTTAGCTGATGAAGATATTCTTTCCACGAGCAACATTACCTTTTCCATGTGTTCCCAAAATTGTAGGATGAAGAACATGAAAAACAAGAAGAATAGAATGGACCAAAACATCTCCACATCATCATCTGTATGCCATCAACTTTGAATTGAGGAAGACACAATATTTGAACATTGATATATCAAAGGTGTAATCTGTATTGTTTCCAAGCCATGCATTGTATTCCTCCTACTACAACCATCCTTACTAAAAACCATTACTTGCTAAAGACACAAGATCAAAATTCATTACCACCCCGTAATTGAAAGACAACTCACAAATTTGGGATATCAACATACTTTGTATTCCAAAGCTCAAAGTCTTCATTAGAAGGCCAATTTATGCAATGAAATCATCTTCCTTGATCCTGTATAGGCTATATTTTATAACTGATTGGTTAGCTTCTTTGTAAAACTCTTCAAGGAAATTAACTATGTGATAAAGCTTATCCATACTATCATTTAGCATTTCTATATAAAAAATAAATGCTTCTTGAGTAGCTATCACACTGCTCACTTGATCTTTCCATTGTTGGAGAGACTTAACTTCACTAACATCATTCAAAATGTCAAGGAGCAAATAGAAACCCCATTCATCAAACTTATGCACCAAATCCTTGATTTTCTTCTCTAATGGCCCGATTAACCCCTGCTACTCCTTAATCCCATTTACAATTTTAAGAGTTGGGAAAATGTTGAGTGTCTTATTCACATCATGCTTTGATCCAATATCCATGTATCTCAATTCTTCAAACCTAGGGATCCACTTATCCATTAATGGGATAGCAACTTCATTATCCCTATCGGGGATCCATTTGTCCTTATCCCTATCAAAATGCCTTATTGCATCAAACATGGAAGAATAATTTGAATGGATGCTATTAATATTTCTTTCAATATTTTTATTTAGATGTTCTAGAACTACCATTACAATATTCATATACTCAAATGGACTAACTTATTACAATGTTGGCATATCTCCTCTTAAGTCTTGAGTTGCTCAATGAATTATTCCTTGGTTAACTCTCTTGGAGGAGACTTTGCTAAAGTACCTGGCCTCAAGGATGCAATTGGAAGTTCATCTGAATCATATGTAACTACCTCAGTTGATGTTGGGGGAATAGGGGAATGGATAGGAGAGGATGATGGCTGCTCTAATGGAGATGAAGGGGCAATAATCACTGCTTGTGAGGGCTTTGTGCATGCATTGATTGAAAATTTTCTTTTAACAATGCAACCTCTAACTACAACTCAACAATTTTTTGTTGTCCTTTATTATACTCGACCACCATGTCATTGTACTTCTTCCTGAATGCATCACACTCCTTAGTTAGGGACTCCACTGTGGCCTTTGTGAATTAAGGTACATTTACAGAAAATGTAGTAGCCTCCACTACAAATGTATCAAACACTCTTTTGATAACCGATCCCCCTCTCAACCCTATAGTGGGCTTTGCAATTGGTGGCTTCTTTGTACTTGCAACTAAATCCCAAATAGCCAATGTATCTCATTGAGAACTAAATGTTGATTCATGTAGAGCTCGTGTCACTTCTTCCTCAGTGGTAAAGATAGGGGAATCATTCCTTCTCACTATATCAAAAGAAATTGCTAAAGCAAGATCCCATTTTGGTAATAGGAGGACACCACTTTTTCTGACAAATTCTCTTCCTTCATCTACTCTTATATCTTTGCACTTTTCCCTCATTTCCTCATGAGCCTTAGCTTCTAAGACTTCTCTTAGCAATTTTGAATTTGCAATGATTTTCATAACTATGCTTTCAATATATTCATCCCTTTGGGATCTCCATACAAACTCTTGAAAAAGATTGTATCTTTACAAAAGCATCATCATTCATAAACTTCTCACAAGCCTCTGCTCTAACATCATCAACATTATTTACTCCACTCAAGTTAGCTTTACTCAATCTGAGGATCAAACTTTGTGGCACTATCTCTCTTGGTGGAGAAGGAATACCTTGCCTCATCTCATCCTCAGTGACAAAAAATTATTCATCAGAGTCATCTGTAGAATAATCCACAAGGCCACTTGATTCAAGTTTTTATTTCTTTGATGGTTGTTCTCTTGGTGGTGATGGCCCTCTAGGTGGTGAATCAATTTCAATAATAAAGGATGATTGTGGGGGTGAAATTGGTGCCAGCTGTGGTGGAGGAGAAGATTCCCTTGACCCCTTTGATTGGGTAGGCGTGGCGAATATATGTTGCTTTCTCACTATGCTTTTTCTCCTAGCAAACAAATGCACTTTCTTTGGAGGTTGATATGTTGTCCTTTCTTCCAACATAGGGGCTTTCCTCTTATCTTATTTTCAATAACTACAACCTTTTCTTTGTCTTGTATCACTCTTTCCTCTTTCAATTTCCCTACAACTTTATCAAAGTTTTGAAATATTGTTTTTACCCTCAATATTTCATTCTTTATTGCAAGGAAAACCTTGAATTGAGGATCCTTCACTTTCTTTGCTTTCCCCAATTTATTGAAAGCTATCCATTTAATTTTTCTATCTTACTATATATGAAAGTAAAAAATGTTCCTAATAATATCCTCAGGGAAAGAGAAAATGTGATTAAATTTTCCCCCTTTTACTCTATCTTTCAACCAAACCATGAAGCCATTTGGATCATGATTTCTATGTGTGTGCCATTTCATTCAAAAATTCTTAAGTTTGTCAATTATTTTATTCCATTCCCAATTGTCATGAAAAAGTCTAAAAACACTATATAAGTAGGAAAGAAAGTTCATTTCCTCATGTTAACTAGGTGTTTATCCTCAACATCTCCAAGTTTCCACATGACTTCTAAGAAGCCAATCCTCAATGGTACATCTAGAGGTAGCACACAAGGTGTTTTCTCAGTACCATATACATGGAGGATTGTGCAATATTGATATGGAATCACATCTCCCCAATTGTGATCAATCCCTAGATCAGGCCTCCTCTCCTTAGGTCTGAGGAAATCATGTAGTTCTATGGAGATTCTTGGAAAATTCAACACTAAAACCCTCTTCAATGTAGAAGATTTTTTTTTTGAAAAGACTAAAAAACTAGAGCTTTGCTCATGTCTATCTAAGATAGGGGTCCATGTTTGGACATGCATATCTTTACCATTCACTTATCTTTTTAGTTCCATATCAGTACCACAAAATTCAGCTCTCTTGTATAAGAACATATGCATGAACAAGGAGTACCACCAAAACCTCACTCTTTTTTCACCCTTCTTTAGAGCTACCAAACCCTTAGGAATTTCCTCTAACAAATAGGTAGCAAAATCATAGAAGGTGTTGAGTGTCATATGTTGAATTTTTGCAACCATGTACATAGGTGCAATCGACATGCTTGGAACTAGATCATATCCTAGAATTTGACAAAGAGAATAAAATATCTTCTTGAAGTAGGTTGCAAAATAATTGATTGGGAAGGGTTCTCTGTTAGATGGACCTAGTACAATCTTGCTCCCTCCCTTTCCTATTGCCAAGAAATGTGACAATACTGATACCTTGAATGTTGGTCTCACCTTTTCATATTCTTCTCTCAACTTCTTCTCATCAATTTCCACCATCTCATCACTCCACTAGTTTAATTTGAAAACCTTAGTGAACTCTTCCCTAGTAACCTCAAGCATGTTCTTACCATAATTTGTTCTGAATACACTAACAATAGGGTCATAGTTGGTTGCAATTTCCTTGAGAAGGTCCACATGAAGGCACACATTTGGGACAATAAGCTTACCCATATCCAATCTCCATGGGTTTCAAATAGGGATTTTTTAGTTTTTGTTACCAAACCAATATGTAAATAATACCCTCTCAGTGTATGGCAATGTCGCATCTTTGATGGCATATTATTTGTCAATAATACCATCTTTCATTCTTGTACCTTGAAACATACACTTTCCTATGCGTTTGTCAATAGTTGAGGGTTCTAATTGGTCTAATAGGTCTTGGACTAGAGGTCTCTTCTTGGGTTCAGAACTAGACGGTTGAGTCCTTGGGAGTGCCATTATACTAATATGTGATTTGAACTAGGGTAATAGGTTTAGGATAAAGCTTAAAGTGAAAGAGTAAACCTAATTCACTAATTTATAGCAATTTGAATGAGTGTTAAACCTTAAAAGAAGCCCTAATTGCAATTCTTATGACAAAGACAACAATTGCAGGAAAACCATGAGAAATTTGAGCTCAAAGGTATAATTTGCAC
Source organism: Sequoia sempervirens (assembly GCA_007258455.2). Classification (NCBI taxonomy): domain Eukaryota; kingdom Viridiplantae; phylum Streptophyta; class Pinopsida; order Cupressales; family Cupressaceae; genus Sequoia; species Sequoia sempervirens. Next base: position 1,003,010,856 of record VDFB02271358.1, read on the forward strand.
TTACTAGTTTGATGATGCATAGAAACCCTGATTCACGGATGCCAAGAACTTGAATCACATTGCAACAACTTTTGAATGCTTTAAAATGCTTATGTTATCAAGATTATGCTTTAAAACTAGCTTTTAGGGTGAAGAAAGCCTTTAATTTGGTAGAAAAAAATCAAGTCTGCCATTACTACTCGCTCATGTGAATGAGAATGGCTCCATGACACCAATTTGGTAACTTTGAATTGTGGTCATTGATCTCCTCATAAGTTAGATCAACGAGTGGCTCAGATGGATTCAATTATGCTTTGAAAGGTTTGTCTCAAGCTGACTTTGCATCAAGCCCACTAGAAAATTCTGTGTGGATATCCCCCCACTCTAAGATGGGCTCCACCACATGCCACGAGCCATGGAAAATTTCATGTATCACTCGCTCGTTGCCCTACTAAGATCTACAGTGGGTTGATCGATAGTCGCGAGCTAGCGTGCAATGACTAAGATCAATCTAGTACAGCTCAACATGTACACAACTTAATCTTCAGGTTCACACCCAAGTGGTTACCAACCTTTGATGATGGACAACTGAGATTAAAAAATCTCACCAACTATTTACCCACGTGCATTTTAAACCTCATTAGTAGCTCAATATTTAATATTCACATAAATGTTGGAAATATTCAACTAAATATTTCAAGTCCTCTAAAGTCCAACAGATGTCGTGGATCATGCCATGTGGTAGTTGCTTGCTACCCCATTGAGAAAAGAGATTTTCCAGTGGGTCCCTGTAGGCTGGTGAGGAATGGCTAGCATCAATTTGCAAGGTCATATTAGAACCGTTGATTACTTTTCCCTTTATCGTCATTTCCTTGAATGAACAGTAGGTCCCACCAAGGGGGTGGACAGTTGTCACTTCATTCGCTGGCCTACTGGGTTTTTTCCTTGGAATATTTTAATGTCGTAGGATGATAGGCGACCAATGAGAATGCAAGAGGTGGGCCATACTGACCACGATTTAAGTGTTTAAACAACACGTGCATGAGGTGATGACTTAATATGGGGGCACAACTAGGTTAAAAGAATAAAAGACTTAAGCTTTCACAAATCAAAGCATTAGGAAATATCATAAAGTATCTCAATAGTTTTCAAACTTGCATAGCTATAGAAATAGTTTAAGATATTTCAAGTGAGTGACAACCATTTGAGTTAGGCCTTGGAGCCAGTAAGAAAATGACTTCAATGACATAAGTCATTACTTAAGTGACAGAGAATGGGCTGGAAAAATTCACCAAATGATTAGAACCTTTCACAAGGTTTAGCAATACTTAGGATTTTTCAATGGTTTAGGGCACAAAAGGATCCCTAGAACATAGGAAAACAAAACCCTAATCTAGGAGACAACATCTTGGAACCAAAGAATCAACCAGATATAGATTTAAAACTAGTGGAACACAAAATTTTAGGGGTTCCACTAGTGGCTCTAGTTGGGGACATCTCTTCTTCCAGAACGAAGAGAGATCTTAAAATCTCATGGTAGAGCAGATCCATACAGAGAAATAAAAACTAGGAAACTACCTTGACAAGGTAGTTAGATACAACTAAAATCAAACCAAACCAAACCTACATACACAAAATACATAAAACACATTGCACATGGAAAAGAGCATACCTTAAGAAAAGTATGGCTTCAAGAACTATCCATGTACTGGTAGTTTAAGATGTTCACCAATTAAATTTTGCAGAAAGTAGGAATCCTTGAACTGTGGGTGTTGCTAATTCGGTAGGGGCCTAACCATACATCATCAAATTTTCCATGCTTCCCCTTTTCTTCAAACCTAGCATTCTAGACATTAATAATATGTTTCCTACTTCAAATTTCCTTGGAGAGGCTGTTTTGTCATACAAATTCTTAACCTGTAATTGGAACTTGGCATTCCTCTTTTGAGCATCTCTCCTCATCTCATCCACCTCCATCAAAGTGTCAATTCTATGTTGCATATCATCACACAGGTCCTCATTGTATTCTTGGATAATTTTTTACATCTTCATCAGATTGTTTTGGGGTAATCTTGCTACTATGTCATAGACTATATCAAATGGAGCATGTCTAGTTGGTTTCTTTAATGTTACCCTATCTTCCCACAAAGCCAGCTTCAATTTAGAATCCCAAGCTCTCTTGTTCTTCTCAATGATTCTCTTAATAATCTTATTCAAGCTCTTATTGCTTGATTTAGCTTGACATTTCCCTGTGGGTGATATGGCGAAGAGTAGGATGCCTAAATCCCATGTTTAGTGCAGAAATTTGTAAATTCTTCAAACATAAATCACATTGAATTTCTTGAAACAATTTTCTTAGGCACCCCAAACTCGGTTAAGATATTTTCCAATAATAAATCAATGACCACCTTACTTGTTTCTCTTTTGGTAGGGATTGCTTCCACCCACTTGGTAATATAGTTTATGGCAACAAGGATCCAAGAATTTCCTCCTCTCAACTTTTCTAATATTCCTCCTATAAAGTCAATGCCCCATTGTTGAAAAGGTGCTTGGATGACAACATGTCTTAGTGGAAAGTTCCCCAATAATTTTAGTTTGTCATAGAATCTCTGACATGCATCACATGCCCTGACTAACTTGTCAAAATATTTAAATATTATGGGCCACCAAAACCCTACTCTCAAGATTTTGTGAGTAGTTATTTTCACCATATAATACCCTCCACACACCCCACTATGTATCTCCGTTAAAATCTCCAAGTCTTTCACATTATCAATACATTTCAATATAACACTATCTAGATTCCTTCACCACATTTCACCATTGATGATAACATATTTGATTGCTTGCAGTTTAAGAGTTCTCCTTTCATTTCCTATCAACCCTTCAGGGCATTGCACCATTTGTAAGCAGTGGACAATATGTTTGTACCAATCACAATATTTCATGTCACAAATAGGTAACACATTTAAGCAATCCACTTGATTGACTTGGTTGACCTCTATATTTGTTTCAACCATTAGTTTGGCTAAACCTTTTCCTCTCACCAACTTGGTAATATGAATATCAATATTGAATTCTTGTATTCTATTTATCCATCTACATCTCCTACCCATAACTTCTTACTGGGTAAAGATGTCCTTAACAATAGCACTAGGAACATATGCAACAATCGTGGCTCCCACAAAATAAGTTTTGAAGTTCTTGACAACTTTAACCAATGCATACACTTTCTTTTCAATCAGGTCATACTTCAGCTTTGTAGCTTGAAGTGAATTACTGAAAAATGAAATTGGTTTTTCTCAAAACCTTACTAATTTTTTTGCAATAACATTGCAACAATGGTGTGGAAGGATGTAAAGGAGAAGATCTACAGTGGCTTGGAGAAATCAGGAGTCCTAAGGATAGGAGCTTCCTTGATTGCTTGCTTGATACTTTGAAAATCTTTTCTTGAATCTTCACTCCATTCTACTTTTTCACCCTTCTTTAACATTTTTGATATGGGTCAAGTGATTTCTGCAAAATTTGTGACAAATCTTCTCAAAAAGTTTATTTTTCCAAATAATGATTGAATTCCCTTTACATTCTTTGGCTGTGGGATTTTATCAATGACAACTATCCTTATAGGGTCAATTCTCACTCCTTTTGATGCTATGTGTCCCAAAAAAATTCCTTCAATGACTCTAAAGGCACATTTCTTTAGATTAAGTGAAATTCTATATTTCGGGGCCTTTATGAAATTTTTCTCGAAGTGCATACAATGGTCTTCTTCTCTCTTGGAGTAGGTTCAACCAAATCATCTTAGTAGATTGACAGGAATACATATATAAAATTAGAGAGTGCTATATCCATAGCCCTTTGAAAAGTTGCACCTACAATAGTTAAGTCGAATGGAATCCTTACATATACATAGGTGCCCCATGGAGTTGTGAATGTAGTCTTATATTGCTTAGACTCCACTTTTACTTGGTTGTAGCCAAAAACACCATCCATCATTGATATAATTTCACAGCCATTTACCTTTTGCAACATGGCTTCCATGTTTGGTAGTGGATAGTTATCCTTTAATGATGGCATGCTAAGTTTTCTAAAATCCACACATAATTTGATGTCACCATTCTTCTTCCTAACTGGCATAAGGTTAGACACCCAAGATGAGTGCCTGATAGGCTTGATTATGCCAACAACCCTCAAAAACACAAATTCTTCTTGCATCTTTGGTCCTAAGGTGGGGTTAATGGGCCTATGCTTTTGTCTAAATGGCTTTGCATATACTTTCAGAGGAATTTCATGTTGAAAAAACTCCTCTTTGTATGCCTTCAAGTCATCATAAGACCAAGAAAAAACATGCCTATACTTTCTTAATAAAGCAATCAACATTGCTTTAATCTTGGGCTTAATTTTCTTTCCCACATAGACTTTCTTAGGAGCACTCTCAATTCTTAGGTTTACTTCCTCTAGTTATTCTAGATGTGTAGAATATTTCTTGGTGTTGCTCTTGTTAGGGCCATCAAAAACCCTTTCTAAAGCCACACAACCCTTAGGAATCTTGTTGATCTTGAGTTGAATAAATTCATTGCCAAAAAACTATGTCTTTCCCATCCACAATCTCAAAAAATGCTCCAAAATTAATCTCCTAACCTTCATATTGGTCCACACATGTCAAGAATCTAAGCATATCTTCATCATCATTAAAGACTTGCCAATTTTGGAAGTTGTAAAGGATTGAAGGCCTTGTCTATACCTCCACTTTGGAGATGCCAACAAAGGTTATATCGTCAGGCCGAAGTGGATTTTCCACTTGGTTTTTGCCTCTCTCCAACCAATCAATACCAAAGGCATCAAATTATTTTATGGAATACCAAATGACATTCCTATACTACTTTAATCTCTTATTTTTTGATGCAAATTTTGACCTAACTTGGGATATGACCAATTCAAAATCACCAATAACCTTTAGCTTCTTTATCCCATGTTTTTCTACCAATCTTAACCTTAGTAGCAGAGCTTCATATTCTACCACATTTTTTGTACATACAAATGAGAGAGTGAATGAGAACTTAAAAGTTTTGCCACTAGGGGAAACAAGGATTACCCCTGCACCCAATCCTTCCTTGGAACACGCACCATCAAAATACATAGTCCAAAGGTTGTTATTTTCTAATAACTTTATTATCTCCCTTTCCAGGAGTACAGGTTTCCTATCACCTTCCTCTGGTAACTCCTCTATCCTGAAATCATTGATGCTAGTATCTAAAAACCGAATTATATCCTCCTTAGGAGTAAACTCAATCATGTATGGGACTCTTGATTCCCTAACTAGCTTGATGTCTTTACCATCAATGGGGAATGTGGCATAAGACATATCACACTACATACTGCTCCCCATGGAGGCACTCCATCTTCTTGATAGCAACATTCCATAGTTGGGTGGGATGTCCACCACTATGACACGCATTTTGAATTCCTTGTTTGGGAATTCAGCTAACTTGTAAGGGAGTTATTTTATTACCCCAATTATAGGGACTTCCCTAGAATTCATAGCATAGCACTTGCCATAAGCACTATCTATCTTCAATCATATATATGTTTCATGATATCAAATGTCATTATGTTTGAAGAGGCTCTTGAATCTATCATGCAATTTTTTAGGATCTTTCAATCAATAATTAATGTTACAAAAAATGGGTCTATGTTACTAGGACAGGCAATAATCATGGTACCCAAGTAAATTTGAGGGATTTAAATAATTACTTCCTCAACTTTCTTATCTTTCAATTCTTTTTCACTCACTTTTGGTGGAGTAGACACCACTGTCTCATTATAGGCTATAGTAGCACCATTGATAAGGCCCACCACCTTTTGTTTGTGCTCCTCGATCCTCATCATCTCAAGCAAAAGGACTGAACCTTGACTTGTGAAAGCAACTAAAACATGTCAACTGAGGTGTACTTAGGTAAATCATATGGTACCATACCCTGCTTAGTGTTGTTCTCCTTCTATTTTTCACTTCTAACTTTGAACCTAGTCTTAGCTTCCTTCCTATCAAGTTCTAAATTCTACTTCTGTGTCTTTACCTTTATAGCAAGAGATATAACTTCTCCATCAACCTTTGTACTTTCAATCTTCTTTGCCTAGATTTTTCCCATTTTACCTTCCTTGGCCTTAGCCTCATCTACATTGTTTTCAACTTTTGATCCTTTTTCATTTTCATTATGTTCCTTGATGAAAATACTTCCATCCTTACCTTGATCTCCACCTACAAATATGTTTCTCAAGTGGTAAGAGCTTCTTGCATGTGCAACCAAAGCTATTGTCAATTTTTCTATCTCCTTATTCGAGGGTGTTCTTAAAGATACATCATCTTCAACCATTTCTAATGTACATATATCATGATCACTTTCATTACCTTCATCAAAGATAACCTATTGGTGATATGCATTGGCTTTATATCTTTAATTGTCAACATCATGTTCATGAAACTCCTCCTTAGATGAGCACTCACCATCAGCAAAATAATATCTTCTCATAATTACATTAATTTATACATCATGGTCATGGGAAGGGTCCTAACTATCTAGTGCATCTTGTTCAACTTCTACCAATTTTGTAACTACATATTGGTGGGAAGAATGAGGCAATTGGGAAACAATGAACCAAGGAGTTTCATTAGCAAAGTTAGCAGAATGCTTGTGTAGAGGATCAATCATGACCTGATCTTGTGCATTTTTCTGATTAGTGTGGATTGGATTTCCATTTTGATAATTGGTTTTGTAAGGATAGTCTTGGAGTCTTGGGGATTCTCATTTTTTTGAAAACGCTTCTCATTTCCAAGCCCTTTTTCATGTTTATCCAGTCTATTGTTGACATCCTTCATAGAACTCAACAATTTGTCCAATTTGTCTTCAATAGAAACCTTTTTTGTAGATCCTTTATCATGTTTAGGATTTTTTAATATTTTTACATCATCCCTTCTCCATACCTTGCTTGATGCTCTCCTATTACTTTCAATGTTTAATGTAGTCCTGAAAGCATCCCTCAAATTGTGAGGGTTCTTATCTCTCAAGTGATAGCTCATTTTAGATTCAAAGGCGTTATAGTAGGTGATCAATTAGATATCATCATTTGGTCTCAAATTATGAGGCAACCTATTCATTACCTTTTGAAATCTGACATTAAAATCAAAAACCATTTCATTAGAGCCCTTAGAGATGTTGTAGAATTCATCTAGCATAAATATTGGATCAGTCTTATCACCATGTTTCTCTCTAAAAACCCTTTTAAACTCCTCCCATGACCCAATGCTTCCTATAGGAAAAATTCTATACCATTCCCTAGCATCCTTAGTAAGTGACTACATGAACATTTTCATCATCACATCCTCAACATTAACTTCAAAATCATCCAATATGTTATCAAATGATTTTAAGTGATCCTCTCCACTAATGGCATTATTACCAGAAAATATAACCAACACAATTCTAATATCATCAGGGATAGGGTTTGGATAACCATAAATCCCATCAAAGCACAATTTCCTATATCTATTCATTTGCATAGGTCTTCTAGTAAACTGATCATTATGAGGTTCACCACCACCTTGGCTACTAGATTATGATTATCTATTCCATCTCCACCCCCACTCCCATTATTACCCCCACCTCCACTTCCACCAACATTCTGATTTCTAGATTGGGTGTTCCTATTTCCACCACCACCTCCACTTTGTCCTCCACCACCACTCCTATGAGGAATGCTCCCACTAGATTGAGAATTTAGAGGCTGGGATGTAGGGATGAAATGACTAGATGTAGAAGTGGTATTCATACCTATTTTTTGGATTGTTTGGGCCACTAAATGAGAAGTGTTATGAGATGTGTATGCATGGGGTCAGGAATTGAATACTTAAGGAAATCAATTTTCCTTTCCATTTTAGCATTTTCAACCTGAATCTACATATTAGCCAACTCCTTTTTAAAATTCTCATTAAGCAATTGTAACCTCAAAATTTCAGGGTGAGGGGGTGCATTTGAGGGGATGGAACTAGTTTGAGAACTTGTGGTAGAAGTATTTGTAATTCAAATACCTGGGTTTACATTTGGAATAACTTGATTGGGCTAGCCTATATGTTTTTTCCTTGTATCTATAGGTTTTAACCTTGGTGTAGCAGCATAAGGGTCTAAAACTTTGGTTGTTACAATGGAACTGGTATATGTGCTGGTAGCAATTGTCCCAACATGAACGTTTACTTTCAGATGATCTAAAACTTATCTAACAATTGGTTCAGAGGAATCTTCAAGGGGTGGTTCTTCATCCACCTTTTCTCTCATCTTTTTGACTCTTCTCCTTAATTGATATCTTTGCATCATAGCAACCCTAAGCTTCTACTCCTTTTCCTTGTTTTTTTCTATTTAGATCATCAAGTCTTAATGCCTCCTCTTGAAGTTGTGTTATATCATTTATTACCTCCTCAATATCTTCAAGAGTAACTTCAGATTTAGACATCTCAAGTGTATAATTGGTGAGATTCACTAGTTCCTTATGTAGAAGGGTTAGGAGTTCTACTTCTAGATCTCCCTCTGGGATTGAAGTTTTGCTCAGTGAAAATAGAGGTAGTTCTAAGATTAGCCCTTTTGGCTTCTATTGTGCCCCTAGCACACAAGCCCCGTTCGGAACGAGGACCCTCTCTTTCTTTCACCTTGCTAGGTCATTTCATCACTACCTCATTTTGTGTGCCCCCAATTTTGGTGTCCAAGATGGTCAGTATGTCTCTGAAATCTCACCTCAAGTTGACCATGCCTCATCCCCACAAAATTTTCTAAGACCGAGGTCCTCACAGAGTTCCTTTGGTAGTTTGCCTCTACTAATGTCCTTGGTATCCTCTGGGCCTAGCCGCCCAGGTTTCTCATCATGGGTTTCCCTTCAGTGTTTGCCATTCTAAACGGCCAAATGACTTCATCTTTTTACATCCTAGGTCTCGGTTAGTTGTCCGCCGTGTCCTAGTGCCTTTGGTGGCTAAGTTCAAATTATACTACTTCGCGACCTTCCAGACCCAGCCTTTTGGGATGCTCCCACTGGAGTCCTGTTTCTCTTTCGTCATCTCCAACAACCATCCTCCAAGGACTCCCTGACACCTAGAACCCGTCTCTTCAACTTCCATTCTCAAACTTGCGTTGCGACGTTGCCATCCTTTAACTGCCCTGGGCCTGATCCACTAGATTTCCCTGCCCGGAACTCTGTTACATGTTTGCTCTTTCCAATGGCCATCCTTCACCGGAGTTCTGCCTGCCGAACCTCATGGCTTCTCTTTTCGGTGTGTTTTTTTCCTTAACTTTCAAGCAGTTGTCAGCTCAAGTCCTTCCAAGCTCTAGGCTCCGGACCTCCCATCACCATCTTGAGGATTAAACTCACCAACCTTCTTGTCCACTGTACGGGAATTTATGAGGGTGTATTAAATGAACTTGGGAGTATAAATATCAGGCTCGACCTATCATTTTCACATGTCAGGTTAGCCAGGAGAGAGTTCAAAACCATTAGAGAGATCTAGTGCCTCTATTGCATGCCACCCTTGAACCCGCTACCCTCATTCGTTGATCCTTGTGCATTCAGCAACACTATCCACCAGGTTCTTGAGGTATGTTTGACATTTTCCCTCCTGTAGTGTTTTTTGATGATTTAGCATTTAAGTGATGGGTAAAACAAAGTTAAAATGCATCAATTTGGTAGATGAAGTGAATGCCTAAAAACCCAAGTAGCAAATCTTTTAGAAAACCTTCAAATCGCCCTCAAAGTTGGATCCATAACTTTATCATCTCGGTGTCATTCTTCACACAGAGAGTTCACTCCCTCCGAACCTGAGCCTTCCCATCACTGCTTTGAAAATTTTGAAATCAAACAACTTTGAAACAACAAGATGCCTCCTTGGGCCTACACCCCTGGATCTCCCTTAACTGTTCGCCATCAGGACTTAACGAATTTAAACCATTGGCCTCCATTTGTGCTTCTCGGGTCTGGTCTGCCGGAACTCTATCCCCAGAATTTTGCTTAATGTTCGTCGTTTCGGATGACAAAATGGCCACGTCCATCTGAGCCCTGGGGTCTGCCTCGTTGTTTGCTACTCGAGTTAAAAAAGAGAAATGCCACATCCCTAGCATCCTCTGGGCCTTGATTCGCAGAGTTCTATCCATAGACCTCCTCTCCTGCTTTGTTGTTTCTCACGGCCTTCCAGTGATTGGTTTCTGCCTTCTAGGCCACATGTGATGCAATGCCGCTTGAACACCGAGTAACCAAATCTTAGGTTAGCCTTTGTTGGACCTCCTCCCTTGGGTTTCTATCGTTGGGATTTTGTCCCATCTTGACTATCATAAACAAAAAATGAGCCTATCTTTCCAACCTCTGGAGCCCGGTGCCCCAATTTCCCAAAAACTTAATAAAGGAAATCCAAAGGCCAAACGCAATGTCGGGTCAGGTTCGCTAGGTTGCTCCCACTATATTTTTTTTAGCATCCACCATTTCAAACGACCATCATCCAATGGTTTCTCGGCCCTTGAGATGCAAGAACTTAATAGATTAGGAGATTATTTTGATTGCCTTTCATCCTTGCGGGTCCCAGACCTCGGAACTTCATCTCCAAAATTCTGCTTCCTCCTAGCCGTTTCAAACGACCAACCTTGGACAGCTTTCCCGCCACACATCTCTGGGTGCTCTGAATATGATTCAAACAACCTCCAATCTGGAAATGAGCCTTGACCCACGTGCTTAAAAAGAACCCTCCCTTGCATAAACCTATCAAATCATTCAAACTTGAATCTGGGAGAAACCACACGGATTTCCTTGCCTTCTTCGCCCTTCATAGTAGTAATCCTACCAGGGAAGTTCAGCCCCTCGGGCTCAGGTTGACCAAATTCCCTCCAGTAAACTACTGATGGCATCTCAAAGCAAATTTTTGATTTCATGAGTGATGTATTGTCCAACCTGACTTCATTAGCTGGGGTTTTGGCTAACGTTGATGTCTTTATGCTTAATTGCACTTATCACACCTTTGTCTGCAAGATATATGGAATCGAGTGCAGGACCCTCAGGGGTAGGTACAGAGAAAGACAAGGGAATGAAAATAGGTAGAGTTCCTCATGGGAAGGAAGACAAGGATCAAATGAAATATCAATTCCAAGGGGAGCCCTTGCACTCAAAGGTTGTTACAGATTGGAAGGAGGTCACATATACCAATATCAAGCACATTGATATTGACAAATTTAAGCAAAGGGTCAGGAGCAACCCGACCACATATAATGCAAGGTTAATCAAAAGCAATGAAATTACTAAGGCTGCAAGCTTTCCTCCATCCCTTGTCACTCTTGAATTGGTCATGGCTTTCCAGCAAGCATATCAACTAGAGACTTGAACAATAGTTGATAGAGATGGGAACATTTTGGCTAATATGTCGGGAGAGGTGATAACAAAGACTTTTCACATCCCTACCTTTGGGGAGATGGAATTGTCGAGAACCAAGGAAAGCAAGGCAATGTGGGACGCAGATCCCATTGGATGCAAAAATATTCTAAACTAGTATTGGCTCAAAGATTAGCGGGGCAACGTTGTGAAAGTTCCCCAAGAACTCTTGCGCAATGATTTCCAACAAGATTATCATGATCTAGTGACTCTATTGAGTAGAACAATGGGCCTTCCCACTGCTACATATTTTCGAGAATGGATGGTCTACTTTGTAGAGTAGATCCTTCATGGAAAGGAAGAGGATTCCACACAAATCACATTCTACTAGGGGGAATAATAAGTGACTACTTCCACCAGCAATTTATGAATATCAAGAAGACCTCCAAATTTTATATGACATCCTACCTTGTTTACTCACTGGCCGAGCGGAGGTAGTACAATAGACTATTTAGAGAACCTGATGAAGAATCTACGTGAAAGTTGAATGTTTATGATAGATACCCCCAGCTCTAGTTCAAAAAATTTAAGAGGGACTATTGCATAGTGAATGACGCTTTGTAGGTCACATTATCAGACTACTTGGAGGGCATTTCGAGAGATGGGTCTCCCATAGTGCTCGGGAATTCCTAAAACATTACACCTTCTTGTTTATTCAGTACCCTAAATTCACATACATTCGTGCCCAAGGTTACACAGAGAGGCAAAAGCTACCCCGGTACCCCAATGACCGAATTATATTGCTAGAACTCTCTTGGCAGCTGCGACATGTACATACTCTTCTTAGTAGCAAGCACTTGGTGGGAATCCCCTATCCCCTTTCTTTTGGTCAAGGGATGTACAAGCTGCAAACCTCTCAGTGTGTAGGGAACTCAGAGAAGGAGCTAGCAGAATATCATTTCAACCTCCACACTACTCACCCATGGATGGACCCATATGGGCACATAAGGAAAGCATTAGGACCTAACTATGCCCATCTGCATCATGTTGAAGATTTCTAGGTGAATTTCTAAAACGATAAGGAAGTACACATGTAGCATTACATGTGAATGACTACATACTTCGTGAAAAGGGTGAATTCATTTCCTATCCCCGATCAAGTGGAGGAAGATGAGAACATAGTCATGGACCCCAGGTACAATGTGGTCGCTAACTTTCCACTGCCAACCATAGATTGGGATGAGGAATAGGTCCATGACCTCAATATCATAACCAAGCCTATAGAGGCTCGCACTAGAGAATGGGTCAATGGACAGGTTTTTTGGTTGAAGGAACAGGGGGTTGGCCTAACCTATGAAGGGCTCAAAAGTGAGCCTAGTGCCATAGATGATGCAACTGCTACCACCTCAATAGGAGAAACCTCCAAATCTCCTCCACTCACAAGATCGAGGAAAAGGAAAGATTATGAGGAATAGCAACTGAATCCAAAAGTATATGCGAGGAAGGCCTTAGAGGGTGAGCCATCAAAGAAACACAAAAGGATAGGAAGCACTACAGGGCTGCCTGATATTCAAGAAGATCCCCTTCGCAAAGGAGAAGAAATGGAGACGGATTGACCAAACTCCCCACTGGCTGCCTCAGATGCTGTCATCCCTCCACCTATTTCTCAGGATATGGTTGCCACATCCCCACCCATAGTGGACATCTCAGTCCACCTTTCCTCCTCTTCACCAACTAGGCCCATCATATTGGTTGATTCCTCCTTTGCTACCACTTCTCCACTTTCATCTTCCTCTATGTGCCCCACCACATCGCTTCCATTGGTGACAACAACAATGCCAATTCCCATGCTCACATTGCCAGAGGCATTCTCACAGCACATGCAGAATGTTCCTTTTAAGATCTCCCAAGTACTAATGAATCCCACTACCCAAGCTGCCTTACGGCATGTCCTTGCTAGTGCCCCTCCCTCAAAGCCTCCAATAGAACCACCAGCAATGGAAGCCACAATGGCAATATCAGTAGAATGGGAAAGGCGAGAGATTGAGGTAACAAAAGAATTGGAGGAGGAGGCAGGTGAATATCATGAACATCTAGAGTATGAGCACCTGTGAATCGACAAGGTGGTTCATTAAGAAGAAGAAACAGGATCCTCCAAAAGTGGAGATGAAGAAGAGGATGCCGGTGGAAAAATTATTGTACAAACTTTTGATCCGGACTTTGAAGAAGAGTTGGCTGGGCAACTGAGGGATGTTGAAGAAGAAGTCAAAAGGTCACCTCCCAAAGAAGAAGGGAAAGAAGATGACAAGGCAGAAGAAAATGTGGAGCTTCCTATAGGTGAGCAGCAAGAGGAAAGCCTCGAACACGATAAGGAAATTCCTTTCTCTGAGGGATAGGATAAACCTAAAGATGAGGTTCGAACTAACAAGAGCCTAAAAATAGAAAAACCCGAGGAGCACATGCATGAGGATGAACAAGATGAAGAAGTTGAAGAAAAGAAAGAAGGGGAGGTTGAGAAAGAAGGTCTCAAGGAGTGATTACCTACTAAGTCTCCCATCAAGCACCTGGTATTTGTTTGAGACTCCGATGAGGAAGAGGGAGAAGACACTAAAATTGAGAAAGAAGCTCCTAGAGATAAAGAGGTAGAAGTCCAAATGAATGAAGAGGAAGGTGATCGTGAATCACCTAAAGGAAAATCCGCAATGCCCGAATGGCTAGAAAGGAAACTTGAGAAGAAATCTCCCACCCAGCTAACCCAAGAGCGAGGTTGGAAGCTATCTTAGCTCGAGCACAAATTAGTACCAAAAAGGAGAAGAAGCCCAAAATAAGATCCAAGTTGATGATGGATGCCTCCAGATCTAGAACTGTCCAAGCATCAACGCTAGTAGCGGGAGTAGAAGGGATAAGCTACAATGTCTCTACCATTGATTTAGGAACAAGTTCTGCTAGGGAGAAAAAGGTAGAGCATCTCCAAGAGTCTGTCGCCACAATAGTACATTTGATAAAACAAGATAAAATTTTGAAAGAAGAGCTCAAGGCGCAAGTGGCTGACCTGATGGCATACACCCAACAATGGTCCTCAACAGAGGAAGTGCCTACCACATCCACGACTCCACCACAATTGCTATCAAGGGAACAAATATACAAGGTGGAAAAGAGAAAGAACCTGGACAAGTCTACAAAAATTTGGTTATGAAAGGTCCTATATGGTGGAAACATGGGCATTGGCCATGCTGTTAGGACAACGAAAAAATTATTGGATCTACAACAGTCTCTTGAGGGTACGAAGAAACTCTACACTGACTATCTAATAAGATATGAGTCCACCTACATGAAGATTGAGGCTATTCTTAAACTGTCAAGTGTGACTTGGGAAAAGGAGCTCACATTCAAGAAGGATGACCACTGGCTGGTAGATGTATGGAAGTGTGATTTTGTGAATTGGAAAGAAAGAGTAGAGTTGGTGTTCGAAAAGGTGAATGGGGATATTGAGTGGGCTAAGGAGATCAGGGTAGATTGTACTTGGTACTTGAAGCTCATGACAAGATATGATATGCCTACTGTATATATAGATCTGGAGAAGATAAAGCCCCACTTCCAGAAGAAGATCGAGGATGGGATATTGGATGAAATCACCACTAATTTCATGAGTTTTGTAGCCCGAGCCCTCACTCAGTTAGATATTTTCCAAGACCACATTACTAAGTATGACAAGGACTGGGAAAAGCTCACTGAGCAATCCAAAGAGTGGAGTTATCAGGTGCTACATTATGAGATCATAGACGTAGATAAGCTCCAACCATTAGTTCTAAAATTTATAGAGTATGCAGCTTTGAAGAAGCAGGAAGGAAACCCTATTATTGATGAAGAGTTCCTAAAGGAATAGCTACAACAAAAAGGAAATCAGCAAAAGGACAAAATGCTACAATGCTGTCACTAGAAGACAAAATAGGGACAAAGACAAAGTTGTATTTTAAATTGTAAAATATTGTGGGGTAGGTAGAACCCTTATTTGTAATGAATCATGGCCACACAATGCAAATTAATCTTGGCCATTCATTCCACCTTTTGGACACTATAAATAGGGGGTCTCCTCTCATTTTGAGGAGAGAGTTGAGTTGTTGTAATGACATGCTGCAAATTTTTTAATGGAAATACATTGACTTTGGTGCATTTTATGAGTTTCTCTACATGTTTCATGATTCAATCTCCCATAGTTAGATGTTTTAGTTAAATTTACATTGCTATTCTAGTTTGTTTTAGATTGCTTAGATAGATTTGGTAATGTTGTTCTGTGGTTATGAAAATTTATGCTGTGTATATGCCTTCCTAGTCCATACTTTTTGCTATTTGTTGTTGGTAAATGGTTGTGTAAAGTTAGTTTGGGCTAAAACTTAATGTTGCTTTAAATTTTTATCTTTATTCATGCATGTATATGGTGGATGAATGGTAAAATATCTACAGACCTTAGAAGATAGTATAGATTTCATAATACTGTAGGTTTCTTAGTTAATTTGGATCCTATTTGAAGGAAGCTTTCCACAACATAACCTCCATAATCACTATTCATAGTTAGTTTTAGATCTAGGAAACTCTCCTCTTTCCTGCTCTTTTTCCTCTTTTTTTAGAAATAACCTAAGCTAAGGTTCATTGCACATTGTAAAGCCAAAACTCAAGGAAAACTTTGGAGTTTCAGATAGCTGTTAGAACCTACAACAAAGTGCATGCCAACTTCCATCTTAGAAACTTCAATCTTCAAGATTCATTTCGTCCTACCCAGCTATGTAAGTCTACCCTGTGATTACCAACAAAATCACATCCATAATCAACTGAGGAATTCCATGCGAGTCATGACCTGACACCTAAGAGACCTTGGGGTGATTTTCAACAACTTGTTGTTGGAAGTCTCCTTTCAAGAGAGGTAGTACACTTTCACATTGCCTATGTTGAGAAAGTGTGCAAAACACATCAACAGCTTCCAAATTTGGATCTAATTATTTTTCCTAGAAGTCCACCAAGGTGTAGGTTCTTATGAAACCTTAGGACTAGGGGTATGCTCGTTAGTAGTAGTAGCAAGCAAACTTGTAGCAATGGTTTCTTCATTATCACAAGGCATGCCATACTTATGTATCTCCTTATCTTTAACAACTTCATTAGAATTAGAATCTTTAGGTATTGGAGGATTAGTGGACTTAATTTTAAGAGCATATTTCTCCTTCCATGATGTCTTGGACTTGTGAGGTAGTTCTTCTTCCAGCTTCCTTTCGAGATGTTTCTTCATGTTTCTTTTTGTTCCTCTCATTTTCTTCTCTACAATATCCCTTTTTGCTCCTCTCACCTTTCTTAAAATGAATGCTATTGCATTAGCATAGAGACTTAGAGTCGCCACCCAAAATTGATGGGAATTTTGAAAATATTCATGGATCTCCAACAAATTTGTAGGAATTTACTTATACAGAGACTTTTGAGACAAACCTTTACAATTCAAAAGAAACTTGACAAAGGAAAGCATAATTTTCTAAGAGCTATGATAGACTAAATTCAATTCAACAATTGGCGAGATAATTTGATAAGATTTCTCATGGATAAACACATATTTGCAAGAAATATGACACTGCACTTTTGATCTCAGACTAGAGACCTTGCATAAGCTTGTTCCCCAGCGGAGTCACCAATCTATTGGTTATTTTTAATGAACCAAGATAATATCACAATATAACCTATGGAATTTCTATCTTCTAATGGTTAAATAATTGGAGGGATTGACCAACAAACGGGTGAAATATTGGATAGGCTTTCCTCCTCCACTTTGGTCTTTGTAAAACATAGGAGAGTGATCCCACACAATGTATTTAAGATCCTTTGTGCCAATCAACTTTGTACATTGTAAATAATAGATAATCTCTACACATAATTTCTTGACAATCCAATAAATGCAAAGATCTAGAAAATACTTCACACATTAATTGTTTTAGAAGCAATGGAGCATGGTAAACCTTGACTTGACATACATTTCAACAAGAATTTAAAGAATTAAGTGATTTGAATGTATTTTTTGTGAATGATCAAGAATATTGCAACACATACACAAATCCCAAAACAATGCCTTAACCCAGGGTACGAAGTCCAATAAAATGCAAAAAAAAATTCACACCAACTTAAGACTTAGCATTATATAGCTCCTATAATGCTGTATTACAACATTATCTTAGATATTCCATAACCACAACTCATTATCATATTACGATATTCAAATCACATAAACCAATAATTTCATCCAAGAAATTTAACCAATTATTTTAATTACGACAAAGACAAAACCATACATTCATTGAAACATAGTGAAGACCATTGAAATAACCCTTGATTATTTCATTTATAATTCAAATGATGAATACACTAGGAGAGAATTTTCTTTGATATCATGCCATTCTTTATATTTCAAAATGCTAGTACTATTATCAAAAATTGTTTATAGAAACAAAAGACTCTTAACCTAGATATCGACGCAATTCTATTCTTTGTATCATGTCTTACAAAATTGTTCTCTAAGATCAATCAACAACCCATACAATTGGCAATGAATTCCCTTTTATAAAAACTAGGGAGCAACACAAGCCTAAGGCCAATGTACACATGTCGCTTTTTTAGTTGACAAATACAATTATATTTCAAAAGACCATTACATTTGTAAATAAAAAGGGAGAATAACCTGAATAAGACAAAATTTATTTTCCATTTGTTGGTGAAGACAATTCCCACCCTCCAAAAGGCTCTTTAGTTGATGAATATTTTCTTTCCATGAGCAGCAACACCTTTTCCATGTGTGCCCAAAATTGTAGGATGAATAACATGAAAACAAGGAGAAAATAATATACCAAAACATCTCCACATCAACATCCTTATGCCATCAACTTTAAATTGAGGAAGATAGAATATTTGAACATTGATATATCAAAGGCCTAATCTATATTGTTTCTAGGCCATGTATTGTATTCCTCCTCCTGCAACCATCCTGACTAAAAACAATTACTTGATGAAGATGTAAGATCAAAATTCGTTACCACCCTGTAATTGAAAGACAACTCACAAATCTAGGATATCAGCATACTTTTTCTTCCAAAGCTCAAAGTCTTTATCAAAATGCCAATTATATGCAATGACCTCATTTGTCTTGATCTTGTATGGGCTAAATTTTATAACCAATTGGTTAGCTTATTTTTCAAACTCTTCAAGGAAATTACCTGTATGAGAAAGCTTATCCATACTATCCTTAGCATTTCTATAACAACTGTATCACAAATCAATGCTACTTGAGTAGCTATCACACTACTGACTTGATCTTTCCATTGTTGGAGAGACTTAACTTCACCAGCACCATTGAAAATGTTAGGGAGCAAATTGAAACCCCATTCATCAAAATTTTGCACTAGCTCCCTAATTTTATTCTCTAATGGCTCAATTAGCCCTTGATACTCCTTAATCATATTTATAATTTTGAGAGTTGGGACAATGTTTAGTGGCTTATTGACATCATGCTTTGATCCAATAGCCATGTATCTCAATTCTTGAAACCTGGGGATCCACTACTCCATCAATGGGATAGCAACTTCCTTATCCCTAACAAAACTCCTTATTGCATCAAATATGGAAGAATAATTTGAATGGATGCTATTAATATTTCTTTCAATATTTTTTATTTGGATGTTCTAGTAGTACCATTACAATATTCATATTACTCAAATGGACTCACTTATCAAAATGTTGGCATATCTCCTCTTAAGTCTTGAGTTTCTCAACCAATTATTCCCTAGTTAACTCTCTTGGAGGAGACTTTGCTAAAGTACCTAGCCTCAAGGATGCAATTGGTAGTTCATCTAAATCATATGTAACTACCTCAGTTGATGTTGGGGGAATAGGGGAATGGATAGGAGAGGATGATGGCTGCTCTAATGGAGATGGAGGGGGAAGAATCATTTCTTTTGAGGGGCCTTGTGCATGCATTGATTGAAACTTTCTTTCAACAATGCGACCTCTAACTACAACTCAACAATTTGTTGTTGTCCTTTATTATACTCATCCACCATGTCATTGTACTTTTTCTTGAATGCATCACACTCCTCAATTAGGGACTCCACTATGGCTTTTGTGAATTGAGCTTCATTTAGAGACAATATAGCAGCCTCCACTACAGATATATCAAAAACTCTTTTGATAACCAATCCCCCTCTCAACCCTGCAAATAGCTCTATAACTGGTGGCTTCTTTGTACATGGGGCTAAGGCCAAAATAGCCAATGTATCCCATTGAGCACTAAACATTTATACCTAAAGAGCTATTGAAACTTGTTCCTCGGTGGTAAAGATAGGGGCATCATGCGTTCTCACTATATCAAAAGGAATTGTTGAAACGAGATCCCATTCTAGTAATAGGAGGAAACGACTTTCCTCATGAGCCTTAGTTTCTAATACTTCTCTTGGAAATCTAGGTTTGCAATGATTTTCATATCTATGCTTTCAACATATTCATCCCTTCAGGCTCTCCATACAAACTCCTAATAAGCTTGTGTCTTTACAAAATAATCATCATTCATAAGATTCTCACAAGCCTTTGCTCTGACATCATCAACATTATTTACTCCACTCAAGTTAGCTTCACTCAATTTGAGGCTCAAAATTTGTTGCACTATATCTCTTGGTGGAGAAGGCATACCTTGCCTCATCTTATCCTGAGTGACAAAAATTTCTTCATCAGAGTCATTTGTGGAATAATCCATAAGGCCACTTGATCTAAAATTTTGTTTATTTGATGGTTGTTCTCTTGGTGGTGATGGTCCTCTAGGTGGTGAATCAATTTCAATAATTTGTGGAATGGATGTGAACCATAGATTTGTTGGCTCTTATGTACTTCTCTAGTTCTTTTAGGGTTTTCCACCTAAAAGGAGAGAGATAGGACCAAAAATGTTATAGGGTTCACTAATATCTAAGTTAAATGAGATGAACTAAATGCAAGTGAGTGACTTATATGACTGAATATGTATATAAAACTAAGATCTATGCTATTTTTGAAAACATAGTGTTGTTTGCAAAAAGCTTTAAAGAATGAACCAAAAATGCAAATTAAACTAAACAGAATACAATTTTTAGAATGTGTACACCTGGGAAATTGAGGAAGACTGGAGAACAATCTGGAAAATTGATAAAAGCTAAATTTGAGCTAACTGGGACTCATTTTCCACCCTGGGAAAATTAGTCTCAGGTCAGGACTTTTCTGCATATAAGGTGTTTTTTGTCAGTTAGGAACCTGGATCTGCATCTGACTAAAATTTTCATCTTAGGAGGGACTCATTTGCCATGCATGGTGAATCATTCCACTTTCAAATTTCTGCAACTTCAAAGCTCTGTTTTGTACCTTGACACCTGCACAACAATTTCTAACGGAAACCCGACTCAAGATCTCAGAAAATTCCTACAAAACAACTTAAAAGTGTTTGTCTAATGGTCGGTTTTTCTTGGTCAAACCCCTAGTTGGGTAATTAAACCTTGAATGGAGAAAAATCTGAATAAACCCTAGCCTTAGATGTGTTAAAGACTAGGAAAAGCTATAATATGATGAAGGTCCTATTCTATTGCTCTAGAATAAGAAATGCAAAGATGATTTATATGATGCAATATATCAACCTTAGAAACCTTATAACACATGAAAAATAGGAATGAAATGACATGAAAATGATAAACAAACAAAATGCAAACCTTAATCTGAAGATAGAGTGAAAATGGAAGATGGAATCAATATGAAACCAAGTCCTTAGGTGTGATTTGGTGGCTAGTTGCACCTCTTCACCCTAGACTTCTTCATGATTCACCATAAGAATCCATCATCAACCCTTTGCAATGTTGGATCTTGATAAGAGAAGTGAGCTTAAAGACCTACAAAACCCTAGTTTGCTGCCCTAAAACTTCAACTTTTGCTAATGAAACTTCTTGTTGAAGACTTGACTTCTGGAATTGATCTTGAAAAATGACAAAAAGATAAGAGAAAGATGTGTGAAATGACTTGAAATGAGTATTTATAAGCAACAACACCTTATTTGCCTATTATATAGACCTAAGAGGCTGACATTCACTAGAAATTCAAGTTAAATTGATCAAATTCCTGCTTAGGTTATGTGCAGGATCATGATGGGCCAAAAAGTGGCAATATGTAAGTGATATGATGGCCCATGTGGCTGACAACTTTTTTTTTACCAAAAATTGATGAAACAAAAAGGGTTTTTAATGGAGATTCTCAACTTTCCACCAATATAAATTATGCTTTACTTTGAATTCAATAAATAATTATTATTCATTTTCTATTTGAATTACGACTAAATTCCTGATTGATAGGCTGATTGAAAAACACCTATAACTTTCAAACGGTATCACATTTTTTGAATCTGAAACATGCGTCACATTCTATGCTTTGAATACAATAGGATTAAAAAAAAAATTGAATTTCATGAAGTTTTGACCAACTTAAGATGGTCATACATACGAGTTTTTACATTTTTAAGAACTTGTAATAAAAAATTCATAATTAATTATTTACTTGGAAAAAAATTACAAAAAAATATGTATCACATCCGAACATGATTCCTCTACTTATATCTAAAATATTATAAAAAAATTATGATTTTATTGTGGTTAGGGTGGTTAGACAGACACCTACTTCTTATTTTTTCCCTGAAATTTAAGTACTAGTGCATTGAAATTTCAAATTTTCATCAAATAGATTTTTATTTTTTAAAAATAAACCTAGTAGTTTAGAAACTACATTCAATTTGTTATAGATTCTATTCTTACATATTTTTAAAATAATATATATAACTTATTCAAATTTTTACGTTAAGTTGCCGAACTCTGATTTTCCTAATTTTTTTGCCACTTAAGGGCCTGTTTTTTCCATGATGATCCTGCACATACCCCTTAAATTTGAATTTTCCCTCAAAGGGGACTCATTCGCCACCCTTGGTGAATGGGCCCCACTAGAGGGGACTCATTCTCCCAAGGTGGTGAATGGGTCCCACTACTACTATTTTAAGGTGGGTTTTCAGGGTATGCGATAATTAAATGTTGTTTGTCAGGTTTTATGTGATTTCGCAGGTAAAACAGGCCTCTAGATAAAAATTAATGGGTCTAATGGGCCTATAAATGTTGTTTTGAAGGGTAAATGATGTGAAGGGACTCAAAAGTGGGTCCAATTATGCATGAAATTGTCTATTTTCTCAAGAGGGTCTAATTTTCTATGACACAGGATGATTGTGGGGGTGAAAGTGGTGGAAGTTGTGGTGGAGGAGAAGATTCCTTTGACCCCTTTGATTGGGTAGGGGTGGAAATTTTCTATTTCTTTCTCACTATGCTTTTTCTCCTAGAAAACACATGCACTTTATTTGGAGGCTGATATGTTGGCCTTTCTTCCAACATAGGGGATTTTTCCTTATCCTATTCTTCAATAACTACAACATTTTCTTTGTCTTGTATCACTCTTTCCTCTTTCAATTTCCCTACACATTGTTTCTACCCACAATATTTCATTCTTTATGTTAGGGAGAGCATTGAATTGAGGATCCATCACTTACTTTGCTTTCTCCAATTTATTGAATGCTATCCATCTCATTTTTTTGTCTTCCTATATCTAAAATTCAAAAATGTTCCTAATAACATCCTCAAGGAGAGAGAAAATGTGATTAAAATTTCCCCCTTTTAATCTCTCTTTCAACCAAACAATGGAGCACTCTGGATCATGATTTCTATGTGCATTCCCAAATGCTTAGTTTTTTGAATGATGTTCTTCCATCGCCATTTTTCATGAAAAAGTCTAAAAACATTATATAATCAAGAAAGAAAGTGCATTTCCTCATTTAACCAGGTGCTTATCCTTAACATCTCGAAGTTGATACATGACTTATAAGAAGCCAATCCTCAATGGTACATCTCTAGTAGAACATGAGGTGTTTTCTCAATACCATATACATGGAGGATTGTGCAATCTCGATATGGAATCACATCTCCCTAGTTGTAGGCAATCCCTAGATCAGGCCTCCTCTCCTTAGGTATGAGGAAATCATGCAGTTTTGTGGGGATTCTAGGAAAAATCAACACAAAAACCCTCTTCAGATTAGAAGCAAAAACATTTGAAAGGACTACAAAACTGGAGCTCTACTCATGTCCATCCAAGATAGTGGTCCATGTTTGGATAGACATATCTTTACTATTCACCCGTCTTTTCAATTCCATATCACTACCAAAGAAGTCAACTCTCTTGTATAAGGACATATGCATGAACAAGGAGTACCACCAAAAAACCACTCTTGTTTCACTCTTATTTAGAGCTACTAGACCTTATGAATTTCCACTGACAAATAGGTAGAAAAATCACAGGAGGTGTTGAGTGTCATATGTTGAATGTTTTCAACCATGTACATAGGTGCAATTGGAATGCTTGAAACTATATCATATCCTAGAATTTGAAAAAGAGAATAAAAGGTCTTCTAGAAGTAGGTTGAAAAATAATTGATTGGGAAGGGTTCTCCTCATGAGTTGGATCAATGAACAACTCAGATGGATTCAATTATGCTTTGAAACATTTGACTCAAGTTGACTTCGCATCGAGCCCACTAGAAAATTCCATGTGGATATCCCCCCACCATCAGAGGAGCTCCACCACACACCATGAACCATGGAAAAGTTCATGTATCACTCGCCCACAACCCCGCTAAGATCTACAGTGGGTTGATCGACAATCACGGGATAACAGGAAAAAACTAAGATCAATATGGTATAGTTCAACATGCCCACCATTTAATATTCAAGTTCACACCCAAGTGGTTAACAACCTTTGATGATGGATGGCTAACATTAAAAAATATTGCCAACTATTTACCCATGTGCATTTTTAACCCTAGTAGTAGCTCAATCTTTAATATTCCCATAGTTTTTGGAAATATTCATCCAAATATTTCAAGTCTTCTAAAGTCCAATGGATGCTATGGATCACACCACGTGGTAGGCACCCGCTGCCCTAAGGAGAAAAGAGATATGCCAGTGGGTCCCCCATGGGCTGGCAGGGAATGACCGAGATCAATTTGCAAGGTCACATCAGAACTGTTGATTACTTTTCCCTTTACCTTCATTGCCTTGAATGAATAGTAGGTCTCTCCAAGGGGTGGAAACTTGTCACCTCACCTACCAGCCCATTGGATTTTTCCTTGGAATATTTTAATGTTGCAGGCTCATGGGTGACCAACAAGAATGCAAGTGATGGGCCATAGTGACCATGACTTTGTTGAAATGCATAAGACAACTGAGAGGGGGGGTGAATCAGTTGTCACCAATCTCAAACCACAAACAACTATTATCTCTGCATGCACTTTAATTTGTTATTAAGTATGAGCATTAAGTACAAATGACAGAAAGAAATATCAACACAAACAACACCATATTTATGTGGAAAACCTAATAAGGGAAAAAACACGGTGAGGATTTACTCACAATAAAGAGTAATTGCAAAACCATATAAAAAGAGGCTCATAGCCAAAGGGGTTCACTGCCCAAGATAGGACTCATTTTCCAGAGAGGACTCACTATCTGAAATAGAGGCTCACTGCCTATATATACATAAATATAGAAATAAGAATGTTACACAAAGTACACTATATCAATAAAATAGAATATCCACCACAACAACTTGTACACATCCGCAAGCTTAATAAAAAAATTGTAGACACCATCGGCTCACTACTTTTAGGAGTCTAACATATTGAAGTTCTTGCTACCTCAATTCACTTTCACACTATCTTTGCATCTACCTTTCTTCTCACACTTGTGTCATCCAATCCTTCACATCTTGCCTTGTATTTGTACCATCTTCAACCTTGGAAACTTTCTCCAAGGTTGGCCAAACCTAATGAAAACACCAATGAACTTGAACTTTGAAGTACACGCTTCCACAACAAGAAGATAACATGAAAACCACAAAACATGCTACACCATACATTGGAACACATCTTAGATGCCTTTAGATTCATCCACAACTACTACAACAACATTCATACTCAGAACACTTTCCATTAGTATCCAAAATGTACAAACACACATAGAAACTCTGAAACTAGTCTTCCAAAGCACCAAACTACAAAAACCTTTGATAGAGAATAGATAACATGATTACAATCCTTCTTCTATATCTACAAGACTTGAAACAAACTAGCAGAGGATTGTAGAGCAGAGCAGATACATTTCTCCTAGTCCATAGACAAACAACTCTTCCAAACTAGTTCACACACCGGTGAACACAAATTTCACTCTTCATCAAACCAAGAGCTATAATCTAGGATATATCACCCAAGGATGCCCATAAACAACACTTTAGATCCACACAAGCATAGGATCAACACAAAAGAAATGTGAAGCACATACCAAAGCACATTTTGAACACACACAATTTTGACTTTGAACTATTTATTAATTTTCTCAAAAACACTTGGTAACTCATCATATCAACACACCTGCAACACCATAAAGATATCTCCATGTACTCACAACATCTCTACAGTATCTCAACTATACATGCACCACCTACAATCACTTGATTCCTTTCTCTGCAACAACTTATACTATGTTGACATCATTGACAATATTAATGAAAACACCACCATACTCATTCATACTTGCAACAATCTCCCCCTTTTTCATTGATGGTAAAACACAACTCTCTCTCCCCCTTTGACATCAATCACAAAGAACAAAAGGTTTTTACATAATTCTAATCACTCCCCCTTAGGTGTGCACCCATGACAACACACATCTCATACTATAACAATGATACTTCCTACTCCCCTTGAGGATCAGGCCCCAGTCATCATTCCAAACAAATGATAAATTTGTAGATCCACTGGATTGATACACCTCCATGTGCACCTAGTTCAAATAAGGAGGGGAAGTAACCCCCAATTTCTCCCTGAGATACTCAAAAGTGTCCTTCGAAAGAGCCTTAGGAAATACATCAACAATTTGATCCTTTGTAGGCACATACTCAATCTTGACTCCATTCTCCAATACCTTCTCTCTTAAGAAATGATATCTGATAGATATATTGTTTTTCCTTGAATGCATTACCAGATTCTTTGAAATATTTATTGCACTTGTGTTATCAAAGAAGATAGGGATAGGTTCATCACACATCACTAGACTATATCCTTCAATTTTTGTTTCATCCATAGTACCTATGTGTAGCAAGATGATGCTCCAATGTACTCAACTTTTGTAGTGGATAAAGAAATTGAATCCCATTTCTTGCTTAGCCATGAAACCAACCTGCATCCAAGAAAGAATGCACCACCACTTGTACTCTTCTGGTCATCTACACAACCAGCCCAATCTGCATTAGTGTAAGCACTCAAAGTAAAATTAGTATCCTTAGGATACCACAAACCCTAATCCAGAGTCCCTTTTAGATATTTGAATATCCTTTTCATAGCTATAACATGTGTTTCTTTGGGTTCTACTTGGAATATGGCAACCAAACATACTGCATACATAATATCCGATCTAGTAGTAGTAAGATATAATAGTCCACCAATCATAGATCTATACATGCTCTTATCAACTTTAGGAGATTCATCATCCTTACTTAGTTTGCATCCAGTCACCATAGGGGTACATATCAGTTTGGAGTCATCCATTCCAAACTTCTTCAACACTTCTTTAACATACTTTGATTGTGAAATGAATATTCCCTTATTAGTTTGATTCAATTGAAGTCCAAGAAAGAAATTCAACTCACCAATCATAGACATTTCAAACTCTTTTTGCATCTCCTCTACAAATTTCTTGCACATATCCTCATTTCCTTTAAAGATAATATCATCAACATACACAACTACTATCAACATTTTGTTTCCTTCAACCTTGAAATAGAGATTACTATCTACGGAGCCTTTGCTAAACCTTTGCTGAGTCAAGTACCTATCCAACCTTGCATACCATTATCTGGGAGCCTATTTAAGTCCGTACAATGTCTTTTTCAACTTACATACCATTTCCAGTTGATCCGATAATTGAAATCCCTTTGATTTTTCCATGTAGACTTCTTCCAATTCTCCATTTAGGAATGTAGACTTAACATCCATCTGGTATACCTTGAAATCTTTGTGAGCAGAGAATGCCAGAAACATCCGAATATCCTCCATTCTTTCCACCAGGGAAAATGTCTCCTCAAAGTCTATTCCTTCAACCTATGAATAATATTTGCACACAAGGCTTACTTTGTTTTTTACTACTTCACCATTCTCATTTAGATTATTCCTAAATACCCATTTTGTACCAATTACATTCTTGTTTACCGGTCTAGGAACCAATTCCCTTGTCTGATTTTTCTCTATCTGTTGTAATTCCTCTTTCATTGCTCTACCCATTTTTCATCTTTGCATGATTCAAACACTATTTTAGGTTTTATCTTGGAAAGTAAACACAAATTTACCTTAGCTGACACCACTTTTCTTCTTGTCATTATACTTTTTTCTTTGTCTCCAATTATCTGTTCTTCTAGATGATTTTTTAATACATATTTTGGAGTCTTGGGAGCAAGTTCTAGAGCTTCTTCTTCTTCAATGTTTTCTTCTTCTTCCTTATCATTCTCTTGCTTTTGTCCATAGATAGGTTCATCTGGTTCAACTTCACTTTTTTCAATTGATCTATGCATATCTTCATCAACTTTTACATTTGCACTTTCAACAATCTTTCTCAATCTTTTATTGAAGCATCTATAAGCTTTGCTATTAGTTGAGTATCCAAGGAAAATACCTTCATCACATCTTGCATCAAACTTTCCTAGATTCTCATCATCTATTTTAATATAAAATTTTCTTCCAAACAACTTAAAGTACTTAACAATAGATTTTTTTCCATGCCACAGTTCATAAGGGGTCTTTATGTCGTTACCTTTGATCTAAACTCTTTTAAGAATATAAACATCAATGTGAATTGCTTCTCTCCAATATACTTCAGGTACATTTTCCTCTTTCATCATAGTCCTTGCAACTTTTTGAATAGTCTAGTTCTTCCTCTTAGCAACTCCATTCTGCTAAGGAGTTCTAGGAGCAGAAAGATGCCTCTTTATACCATTATCTTCACAAAACATATTAAACTCATTAGAGGTGAATTCTCCACCTCTATCAGACCTTAAAATTTTGATTTTTAGGTTCACTTCATTCTCTACCATAGCATTGAACACCTTGAATCTCTCTAGATCTTGAGCTTTCTCCCTAAGAAAAGTAACCCATGTCATTCTAGAATAATCATCAATACGAAGCATAAAATACCTGTCACCTAGAATTATAATCTCTTCCAACCCTTGGCATGTCTTTCCCTATAATTAGGTCTTAAATATGATTAATAACACTATGTACAAACATAGATAAATAATCCTAGTTTTGATCTCCATCAATTCTATCATTTACCAGAACCACTAATCATTCACTCACATTGTTATATAATTGAGTTTATTGGTCTTGAGTGTAAATAAAATCAACATATGATATAAAAATTTACCCAGTAGGTATGGATCTTTAATATAGGATCTATAGTTGACAATTCTTTATTTAATATAAAATATATGAAAAATATATACAAATAGTATGGAGCAAATTTTAAGTCATAGAGTTTCTATGCAATAGTTGTAGTGCCCCTCAGTTTGTTCTTGTATGAACAGAGAGGTTTTTATGAATCAATTCCAACATTTCGGTAGTTGATTGTTGTTTTCCTTTAAATTTGCAACTTGTTTGTTTTCCCAATTGACAACTTCTACAAAAAGTATTGGTAGGCTTTGTGATTCTAGGAAAATCCCTAACAACTTCTCTTAAACTAATCCTGATTAGGTTGTCAAAGTTTACATGTCCCATCCTTTAGTGCCATAGCCAACTTTGATTAACTTGAGACACAAAACACTGACCATCAACACCCTTAAGCTGATAAATGTTTCCATGTGCTCTTCTTCCTACAACTACCACAATTCTGGACCCTTTTTTGATCTCACAAGTATTATCTTGAAACACAAGCTTAAATTCTTTTCTACACATTTTTCCAACACTCAAGAGATTATTCCTTAAGCCTTTAACATAATATACATCATTAGTATTGTGTTTTCCATCAAAAATCATTATTCCTTTTCCAAAAATCTTTGCACCAAAATCATCTCCAAACATGACTAATCCTCCATCATACTTTTCAATTTTAGTGAATTTAATTTTGTCTCTGATCATATGATTTGAGCAGCCACTATCAATTACCCAATAATTTTCATCTTGTCTAGCATGAAAGGCAGTAAATAGAGTACCTTCCATCTCTTCCTTCTTGTTTTTTGGACCACATTCCCTTGCACATCTTCCATGGTTAGTAGACACTGATTTATTCTCTAAGGCTAGAAACAAGCATTCATCTTTATCATTCTCAAAATCGGATTAATCATCAAAAATTCCATCTTCTTTGACATAATACAATTTCTTGAACTTTTTGTCCTTTTTGTCTTTATTGTCTTTGCTCTTCTTATGTATGGCTCTATTTGGACATCTTGAAGAATAGTTACCAATATTTCCACAGCTGAAACATTTAAAAGGTAACATACCTTTGTACTAACCTTTATCTTTCTTCAACTTCCTTGTAAAATTTGATTCCAACTCCTCTGAACTATCACCATCGAGATCATCTTTTGTCTTAGTGGCTTTGAAGGCTGTTTCTATTTTCTCATTTTCTTTTCCAAATTTCTTCATTTCAAAAGTAGTCAAGGCGCCAAATAGTTGTTCTTTAGTGAATTTATTTGGATCATACACTTCCTCAATGGCTAAGACCTTGTCACTGTAACTCTCCAGTAGGGTCACTA
Organism: Sequoia sempervirens; assembly: GCA_007258455.2. Classification (NCBI taxonomy): domain Eukaryota; kingdom Viridiplantae; phylum Streptophyta; class Pinopsida; order Cupressales; family Cupressaceae; genus Sequoia; species Sequoia sempervirens. Next base: position 1,003,041,138 of record VDFB02271358.1, read on the forward strand.
GAATCTTCTCCATTACATCGTCATCTGTTAGAGTACCACCTTTATTTTTGACTTCATTTACTACAATATCAACCCTCTGAAAGTAGCTTGCAATGTATTCACCTTCTTCCATTTTCAATTTATCATATATGTGCTTAGCTGTTAACTTCTTTGACAATTTGAATTTTTCATTTCCTTCATATATATCTTTCAATTTTTCCCAAACTTCATAAGTAATGCCCAATGAAATAACTTTTGTCAACTTAGTCTTAGATAAAGCACTATAGATTGCATACCTTGATTTTTCATTTTCTTCATAGGTAGAAATCTCATATGTAGAAGAAGGACCACTTGTCGACTCAACATATTTTGTCTCAATAGCTTTCCAAGTCTTGTAACCAAGAGAGATCAGGTAACCTCTCATTTGCACTTTCTAGATACTGTAGTTAGATCCATCAAACATAGGGATTGTCAATTAATGTGCCATCAGATATACCTCAAGTGGTTACCACTTTGAGGATTAACTCACAATAAAGAGTAATTGAAAAATTGTTTACAAAGACGCTCACTACCCAAGATAAGACTTACTGTCTAGATAGGACTCACTATCTAAATAAGAGACTCATTGCCAACAAATACAAAAATATAGAAATAAGAATGTTACATAGAGAACACTATCTCAATGCAGTAGAAGATCCACCACAACAACTTGCACACATTAGCAACCTTAACTAGAAAATTTTAGACACCATCAACTCACTACTTTTAGGAGTCTAACACATTGAGGTTCTCACTTCCTTAGTTCACTTTCACACTATCTTCGCATTTACCTTTCTTCAACCTTAGAAAATTTCTCCAAGGTCGGCCAAACCTAATGAAAACACCAATGAACTTTGAAGTATATGCTTTTGCAACAAGAAGATAACATGTAGACCACAAAACATGATTCACCATACACTAGAACATAACTTAGATTCCTTCAGATTCATCCCTAGCTACTGCAACAACCTTCATACTAAGAACACTTTCCATCAGTCCATCTAGACTATACAAACACACATGGAAACTCTAAAACTAGTCTTTTGGAGCACCAAACCTAGAACACATTTGATAGAAAATAGATAACACCATTACAATCCTTCTTCTAGATCCACAAATCCTAAAACAAACTAGGGGAGGAATGTGAAGCAGATACATTTCTCCCAGTCCACATACAAACAACTCTACTAGACTAGTTTACACACTGGTGAACACAAATTTCAATCTTCATAAAACTAGAAGCTATAATCCAAGATATATCACCCAAGGATTCCCATAAACAACACTTTAGATCTGCACAAGCATAGGAGCAAAATAGAAGAAATACAGAGAACATACCAGAGCACATTATGAACACACACACAATTCTGACTTCACTATTTATTAATTTTCTCAAAAGCACTTTGTAACTCATCATATAAACAAACCTACAACACCATAAAGATAGCTCCATGTACTCACAATATATCTATAGTATCTCAACTATACATGAACCACCTACAATCACTTGATTCCTTTCTCTGCAACAACCTATACTATGTTGACATCAATGACAACATTAATGACAACACCACCCTACTCATTCATACTTGCAACAAACTTAAGTGTTTAAACATAGCACACATATTCTGAATGGAGCTCAAAATTTTGTGGAATATGTTATCAAATTTGTTCGGGACTTGGCTAGAACTCAAATTGGCGAAGAAGAATATGGTCCCTGGGTTTCTTTTATAGGGACTTTGTTTCTATTTATCTTTGTTTCTAACTGGGCAGGTGCTCTTTTTTCTTGGGGAATTTTTAAATTACCTCATGGGGAATTAGCTGCACCTACAAATGATATAGTGATGAATTAAGATGGGGCCATGACTAGGTTAAAAGAATAAAAGGCTTAGGCTTTCATAGATCAAAACATTAGGATATATCATAAAATATCTCAATAGTTTTGAAACCTATATAACCATAGACATAGTTTAAAATATTTCGAGTGGGTGACAATTGATTGAGCTAGGCCTTGAGGCCAATAAGAAAATGAATTCAATGACATAATTCATTACTTAAGTGACCAGGAACAAGATGGAAAAAGTCACTGAATGATTAAAAACTTTCACAAGGTCTAGTAATACTTAGGGTTTTTCAAGGGTTTAGTGCATAAATGGATCCCTAGAACATAGGAAAACAAAACCCTAATCCAGGAGACATCTTAGAACTAAATAATTAGTCATATATAGATTTAAAACTAGTGGAACACAAAATTTTTAGGGGTTCCAACAGTATGATTAAGAAAATGGAAGAAGAATTGGATTAGATAGAAAAGAATCAGACTTGGGAATTGGTTCCCAGATCAACTGATAAGAATGTAATTGAAACTAAATGTGTTTTCTAAAATATACTTAATGAAGATGGTGAAGTTGTGAGAAATAAGGCTAGATTGGCTTGCAAGGGTTATTCACAAGTTGAGGGTATTGATTTTGAGGAGACCTTTGCTCCAGTAGGTAGAATGAAAGTAATAAGGATGTTTCTTGCTTTTGTTGAATGGTGATCTAGAGGAAGAGGTATATATGGAGCAACCAGATGGTTTCTAGTTATCACAAGATCAAGATATGGTGTGCAGACTCAAGAAGGCTTTGTTTAGACTCAAGAAAGCTCCCAGAGCTTGGTATGATCAGTTGGATAAGTACTTACTTTAGCAAGGATTCAAGAAATGAACTACAGATAGCAATCTTTGCATTAGGGTTCAGGAAGACAAGTTGTCGATTCTAGTTGTATATGTTGATGACATCATCTTTGGTGGAGATGATGATATTTGTAAGAAGTTTTTGAAGAGATGCATAAAGAATTTGAGATTTCTATGATTGGTGAGTTGTCTTTCTACCATGGGCTGAAAATTGTTGAGCAAGATGGTGGTATCTTTATCTCTCAAGATAAGTAAATAAAAGAGATCTTAAAGAAATTTGGCATGGAGGATTCCAAACTTGTTGGTACTCCTTTGGTGACTAGTTTTAACTTGAGCAAATCTAATGAGTCTCTGGAAGTTGATCAAACTCTTTATAGGTCTATGATTGGAGGTTTATTATACTTAACTACTTCTAGGCCTGATATCATGCATGTGGTATGTTTGGTTTCTAGATTTCAAGCCAATCCTAAGCAATTTCATGAAAAAATGTAAAAATAATATTCAAATATTTGAAGGGAAATATGGATTATGGCATGTGGTATTAAAAGGATAATAATTTTTTTTGAGTGCTTATATTGATGTTGATTGGGTAGGTTGTTTGGATGATCAAAGAAGTACAAGTGGTAGTGCATTATTTTTGGGAGATAGATTGGTATCTTCATTTAGTAAAAAGAAAGACTCGATGTCTATATCTATAGTAGAAGTTGAATAAATTTCTACAAAATCTTGTTGCACCCAGCTGCTTTGGATGAATCAAACTCTGAAGGATGTAAAGGTGATATATGAAGAACCCATTCCAATATTGTGTGATAATACAAGTTTAATTAATATTTCTAAGAATTTGGTAATGCATTCAATAACTAAATACATCTCTCTTTGGTCTCACTTTCTGAGAGAGAAGGTTGCAGAGCATGAAGTTAGAATGGAGAATTTCCTACCAAGGATCAGATTGCAAATATCTTCACAAAGGCACTTTCAAAATATACCTTTGAGTATCTCTAGTAGAAGTTAGGGGTTATTTCCCCTCCTTGTTCTAACTAGATGCATAATTGGTGCATTTTTCTAGGGGGAGTAATTTATGACACATCTTTATGCTTGGACTACTGGTGGCTTCCTCTCAGGGGGAGTTGGTAATGGTTGCTACTGATAAGGGGAGCCTATTAGTTTTTTTAAGAAGTGTTGTTGGTCAAAGGGGGGGTAATGTGTTGCTTCAATTGAATATATTTGGCCCTTTTTCCTTGAATTCAGAGAACATATAGTTATTTTATGTAGGAGTGTGTTGGGAGAGTAAGAAGGTTTGTGTTACCATCGATGCCAAAGGAGGAGCTTGTTGGCGATTGTTGTCATTGATGTCAACACCTAAGGAGATTGTTGCATATGCTTGGGAAAGATAGTTGCATTGTTGATTGGAATGCGATTATGTATTGGTTGTCATTGATGTATGATGGTGTTTCTAAAGTTCATTGTTTGATGTCATGCCTTGTCTGATAATAATGAAAGAAGTATTGAGTATAGAATTGTCAACACCTAAGGATATTGTTGCATATTCTTTGGAAAGATAGTTTAATTTTTGATTGGCATGGGATTATGTATGGGTTTTCATTGATGTATGATGGTGTTTCTAAAGTTCATCATTGGATTTGGTTCCTTTTATGATAATAATGAAATAAGTATTGATTATAGTTGATATTAGAATTTTTTCTTTTTATAATGATATATTAAGATGATGATTAGAAGCATTAGGATGTGAATTAGAAGTGTTGTTAATGGTCCATAGTATATTATATGCTCTCTCTTGTTGTTCCTGATCAAGTATATGTTTCTGAAAGAAATTTCTAGCCTCCGCAAGTGTATTGAGTGTTTCTAGTTTAGGAAGTTGTGTTGAATATTATTTTAGAGAATGCTCCAAATCCTTTCGCTGTTGAAGATACGGTCTTGCAATTTGTGATTCAAAATTTGTACTATGTGGATGTTGTACTCATATCTTTCCAGGTCACTAGTGTTTCCAAGGAGGTTTTTATGAATTTTATAAGGTTGGTAGTGTTGTTAGTTTTTTGGATTGGTCCAAAAAATGCTTTGTATTTTTCCGCATTGTTGTCTCTAATTTTTTGGCTTGGTGAATGTGTTCTCAAGGTTTGTACAGTGTCTCTATTCCAATTTCATGTGTTATAGTGGTCCACAAGTTGATCTGTTAATGTTATATCTTCTATTTGTGCATTTTGTGTCACTAGAGTGAAGTATTCTACTCTTGTTTGTCCTACGGTGTCTATTGGTGGCATGACAGTATTGAAAAAGTGTCTAGAAATGTTGTTGGATGTTCATGGAAAATCCTCATGTGATCTACACATTATTGTTTGAGCTCCTTTGGTGTTGTATTGTGTCTTGAGTTATTTTTCTAGGTCATTTGTGAATATCTAGCCGACATGGCTTATTTTATTGCTTGTGCTAAATGCTTAAGGGTTTACGCTTGAATATGAAAGTGTGATATGATGGATTTGGGTCCTGACCTATCTTGGTTAGAAGTGCATTGAGTAAATTTAGTTAGGAGTATTTTTTTGGGTTTTTGGTTGTGTCATGTTTCATCTACACATTTCCCTATTACTGACTTAGGTTGATTTGTGCTAGCATGTGAATTATTGTGGATCACATTAGAAGATACAATAAGATAATTTTTGGTTCTCTCTTTCCCTTGGATAAGACTACACCATGTTTTTGTGGCTGGCTTATTGAAATCATTGTTTATCTTTCTTTTGGCTGACCTAATTGATGTTTTGAGGTCTTGCAGTGGATATAAATGCAAGAAAATTTTATATGCAAGAAGTGAGAAAGTGTGGAAGAGTATGTGTGTGGAATGTATTGAATATTGCATAGAAGAACTGTGAAAGTGTGAAGAAGAAGGATCAGATGTGCCTTAATGCCTTAATCAACAGAGTGAATTGTTGACAAATATTGTAAATTTCCTAAATACTTTATGTATCCTACTCTGAGATAGTGAATCTCATCAGGTCCTTCTATCTTTCCCTTGGAGTTGTATTTATTTAGTTATGTGAGCATTTTATATCTTTATTTAAGGTACTAAGCCTTAGTTTACAAGTCCTTTTTGGAAGTGATCCTTTATATTGTGAGTTATCTCTCATCGTAGTTTTTCCCTCATTAGCTTTTCCACATAAAACTAGTGTCATTTTGTGGATGTGTGTTTCTTGTTTATTTTTCATTGCCACTAATCTGATTAAGGATATAATTTTTGTATCTTTCATTGCTAAAGATTGCTAAAAATGTTGAAGATTTAAACTACAATATCTTTCTTTTCTACTAATCCATTTAAGGGTTTATATTTTCTTAAAGAGTATTGTGCTAGCTAAAGAGTTCAAAGTTTTGAAGGGGTTTAATTTTTTCATATATTGATTCACCCCCTCTCAATATTTGGTGTGTTCAATAGGTTTAGTGAGGGTGGTGGAGTGGAACCAGGTGATGATGAAGATGGATGGGTGGGAGGTAATTCATTGAAGTTGGGTTGGATGGGTGGTTGGTCATTTTATTCTTTTCAACCAATTGGTGAGCAATGGCACAACGTCTACATTTACGCTCCTTAGCACTTCTATTTATTCTTACACAGTGTTCAACTTTCAAAGGATTATTTGAGGCATCTTCCAACATAGTACTCTTTTCTAACTTTTGAGGAGGAATTGAAGGGACCCTTGCAAGTTGGGAGATCACCATGCTCTTAGGTACACAAAATTATTTTTATTTTGGAGGTACAATTTTGATCATATTATTATCCCTTGGTCTTTTATAAGATGATGTAGGTGTGTAATGATAGAAAGAGGTCCCCCTAACTTGACCTTGATTTAGTGTTGTAATATGCCTAATATATTCACATTAGGTCTTGGGCCCTTGTGAACTAAATGAGCTTATTGGTACCTTGTTTGGAGTTTTGTAAACTATTTTAACACACTTTCACACTTTTATATGGTTCTCATTAATAATTGGTCTTCTTTATGCTTTAATTGGCCTCATTTGACATCCACAAGCCCCATTTAATGAATCTTTTCAAGGATAATCCCGACACAAATCAATACCCAATCATAATTCTTGTGTTTTAGACTTGAATGGCCCAGATTTAGTGATCTTGGACTCATTCGCCACCTTGGGAAAATCCTAGATGTTTTGGTCTTGAGTCTAGTTTCACACCTTTCTAAGAATTTTTAGAAAATGGTCCCAAAAATTATGCCTAGTGGGACTCATTCACCACCTTGGGTGAATGAGTCCCGTGTGGCCCAAAATTAAAATTAATTCAAAATTTTGGTGGGATTTTATCCTACTAGATCTCATTTTGGCTTGTAGTGTTGTAATTTGGGAATTCTTGCATAATTAAGTATAAATACAAGTTTTTTTCACTCATTTTACAACTAGCAATTTGAATGAGAATCCTTATAGAAAAGTTGAGTTCACAAGTGCATTCAAGTGTTTACAAGAGAATTCAAGGGAATATTATCAATAATTTTAGAGTAGCATTCAAGCATCAATCATCATGTCAAGGACTTCATGCATCATGTTTGTTTTGGAGCTAACAATTGTGATTTAGGGTTTTATGATTCAAACAAGAATTTCATTCAAGATCTATCATCTTCAAGCAATAGTAAAGGTCTACATCCATGGGAGCCCTATCACACATGTTTGCAACACTTGATTTCTAGGGTTTGGTGAGTTGCAACATCATAGTTTGTTCATTCATCATTCTTCATTTCTATTTCATTCTATTTCAAGTTTTGATTACCAAAATAGGGTTTGACCAAGGAAAACCCCTATCCACTAACCCAACATCATTTTTCCCTCTCTTTTGTGTGTGATTTATAGGTTCAGATTGAAGAAACATTGAAGGAAAAAGATTGGAGAAAAGTTGTCAAGTGCATAAAGTTGTCATCAGGCCTTGGAGAACATTGGAGAACACCTACAGGTTGCAAATCATGGTTTTGAATCTGGAAATCAATTAGGAAGGATAAAGTAGGAAGAGGAGAGAAAGATAAGACTTTGAAGCTTCAGAAAACCCTAATTGGACTGATTCACCACTTCTAGTGAATGAGTCCCTGTTTCAGTTAAAATTCAATTTTTTACAGATTCAGATACTCATTTAGCAGATTCTTGTTCCCGCATAGAAATCCAGATTATGGACCGATTCACCCATCTTGGTGAATGAGTCCCACTCAAAATTAAATTTATATTTTCTATTGTTTCATACCCCCTTCCGTCCATCTCTAGATTTCTATGTACACATATTCCTTTCTATAGATTTTTGTTTTGTTTCATTTATATTTGTAGGTAATTTAGTGAAGCTTTGAATCGTATTAGGGTTTTACCTGTCAAATTGCATTGCATTTGTCTTTCCAAGTTCTTACTTAGTGGTGAACCCCTCATTAGTTTACAATCAGCCCCTAGGACAGCCCTATTGCAAGATTTATTTCTCCTTTACATTGAGATCTCTAGGGTTATTCTTGAATGAAATTGGGAAGTGGGTGTGCTCTATGTCCTAAAACCACATGATAGCACCATACAATTTTTTCTTCATTTCATTTTGGTGAACCTACATTCAGAACATCATTATAATTCTAATTTGGAGTACATCATCATCCTATATTTGGCTTGCATTAACATTGCATTAGAGTTTCCATTAGTTAATTGGCATTCTAGGGTTTCTACTTTTGCATTAGTGAAATATCATATAGTTTTCATTTTTGCATCTCATTTCATTGAAAATCAAATAAAATCCACAGTTACACTTGGAATTAAGATTATACAACATAAATAGCATAAAAATCAATTGAAAAGTTTTGAAAATTTTGAAAAAATCCCTACTTGGACTCATTCACCACCTTGGGTAAATCAGTCCCTGTACACATTTTTAACTGCATTTTCTAGCATTTAAAGTTCTATTTTTTAGCTTTTTTTTGTTGTTATTACCATTATGTTCTAGTTTAAAGATCTTATGTTTCATTCAATTAATTGCACCTAGTTTAAATTAGCTCATCTTGTGCATTTCTTAAATTCAAAATTAAATCTAGAACATTTCATTTCACATTGTTGCATACTTTAGAATCTAAAATTTGCATCATGGATATGTGCTTTGGTAAGCTTTGGATTTCCTTAAAGTCCTTAGTGGATGTGTCAAGTTGTGCTTTTGGAAATGATCCTAATGAAATTGAACTAAATCATGCTCCTTCAACTCCTAATGCATGTCCTCCTCATGATGTTGACATCATTGGAGAAGATGATGATAGTATGAATAAGTTCCTAAATGATTGTCTTAACAACCTTGAAGCTAATGTATCCTTTTATCCATCAATGGAACAACCAACACCCCCTATAATACCACCTATTGAGATGTTTTTTTATTTATAGCCTGAAACTAAAACAAGAATTGAACCTAAGTTCCCTACAAAAAGTGAACCTAGTTCTTCTAAGAAATCAAACACTCAACCATTCTATGTTAACAAAGTTATAGACACTCCTATCAACCTAGAAGAGACATATGGAAAAGGATTTACAGTCTTGAGTAAACAAGGATGTGATAGAACAAGTGAACATGAAATTGATCAACTCTTAGGGAAAATACCAACTGAAGAAACCAAAGGGATAGGATATCAAGACCCCCCTCTTAACATAAGTGCTCCTAAAGAATACCTAAGGCTTTGTAGTGATGGTACAGTTGTATTAGATCCAACTCTTGATATGAATATCCTCCTTCCTAAAGAAGAATTGGCGCTTCTAAAAGAAGAAAAGATCATCTTTAGTTTTCCTCCTCAAACTTCAACTTGAGAAGTTGGTGAATCTAGCAAGCACAAGAGGCCTTAGAAACTAAAGAAATTAAAATTCCCTTGACCAACACCTAAAAGTGAAAGAAAATTACAAATACTTCTAAACCAAGGACTTATACTATTGTCACCTATGAAAGACAAGCTAATACTATATCCTAAAGATCCAAAAGTTCCACATTGTTGATACCACAAAACTATTGGACATAGTACTACTGAGTGTTGTGCATTCAAAATCATCTTGAGTAAATATCACTTTGATAAGGAAAATTGTTATCCAATGATTGAATAATATACCCTTTCTACCCCTTGTCATGTAATAGTTGTAGAATCTTATATTCTCATTATTGCATGATCTCTCCCATCACCTATCTTAGCTCATTCTTGTATTGCTCTTAGTGGGGGCAAGAGGTAGATAGCCTTGTCCTAGTAATACATGTGTCATTTTCCCTTTGGCTAGTTGTCTACCTTCTGTTTAGATTGAGATTGGGATGCAAATGGCCTACTTTAGGTTAATTCGCATGTTCCTTACTAGTCTTTTGCATTATTTATTTTTCAATTTCTTTTAAGTGATTGCATGTGCGTGATGTGATCCCTCATAATGTTTTGTTTGATGTCTCTCTCTCTTTGTGGAATTCCTCTATTTGTACCTTCACTGTTCTCTATGTCATAAATATTTTATCTTTTAGTCTTTTTATCTTTTTCATTTGTCTTTTGTTTTCCTTTTGGGGATGATGCAAGGAATTGAGACATTTATGTCTCTTCCATGTTGACCCAAAAGGATTTTCCTTTTCTTTTTCTTTTTCTGTTTCATTTATCTTGTGTTTTCCTTTTGGGGATGATGTAAGGTGTCAAAACATTCATGTTTCTTCCATGTTGATCCAAAAGGATTTTCCTTTTCTTTTTCTTTTCCTTTTTAATTTTTCTTGTGTTTTCATTTTGGGGATGACACAAGACATCAAAAAATTCATGTTTCTTCCATGTTGACCCAAAAGGTTTTTCTTTGTTTTCACTCTCTTTGTGTCATTCTTCTAGTTCTATGTGTATTTAGGGAATGATGAAAGATCTGAGCTCTCTAAAAACATTGTAACAAGAACATACTGACCCCAAATCCATAGATCCCTTATGTGTTTGGATTTTTATTTTTTGGGGAAACCCCTCTCTTTTCCTTTCTTTTGCATGATGTAGCTTTACTCGAAAACATATGACTTGGCATAGGGCTTTCCAAGATATCTCTCATGTACTCTTTATTGTTTGCATTTATCATTTGCTACTTTAAAGTAATTTCTTAGAGCATGGTGTTTAACAATTTCTTTAAAGTGGGGGAATACATTGGCATTATTCTTTTGCATTATTTTTCTTTTTCATGGTTCATGGTGCAGTCTTCTTACTCCATATGATGCATTTTTTGCTTTGTGGATGAAATTAGGTGTGATTTCTTCCAAGAGCATCATCTCTCTTAGAATATTGCATTCCTCTTTGTGGCCTGATGCGACACATTGCATCCCCTAAGTTGTGAATTTTCTATTCTTTGATTGCTCCTCTCTTGGAGACATTAGATACAATGTTCCCTAAGTTAAAGACCTTGCATGAACTAAGCAAGAATCCTTTGAACATTCTTTGCATTTTTAATTATATGGCCACCTTGCATAACATAGGTTGCATTCATATAGATCCATCTTGTTTGTTCATGAGCTCTAAGAATACAAAGCTTTGATTGTCTCATGAAGCTTTGAAAACATATTTGCATGGCACCTTATTAAAGTTATCAGGAGGTATAACTCTAGTATGGTTTGACAAGAAGCAAAATGAGGGAATGAATTTCCCTTAGCCACTTGCATGTGTGTGTAAGTGCATATCAGTCATGTGTGTATGTGTCTCACCTTCTTGAACTTCTCACCCAACAAAAAAATTGAAGTTTTGTTGCCTCGAAGTGAGTGTGATTTTTTTTGTCAAACAACCTAGATCTGATCCACAATGTGTTGGAAAAACGATCGAAGATTGATCTACCTCTTTTCCTTTTTCATTTTGTTTCATTTTTTTTGTCTTTGACAATGCATGCTTGTGCTTTATTGTTTCTCTTTATATAATTTTCATGTGTGCTCTTTTGTGCCTATGAAATTTTTCCATAGGACCTTAGTCCTAGGGGCTTGTGTAACCCTCTTGATCATGGCTGCCCTATCTTACTAGCGTTGGTGTATTTGAACCCCTCTTGATCATGGTCATCCTATCTTGTTGGAATTGCTGCATATAGTCTACTTTAGTGTGAGTTTGAATCAATTTAATCCTCTCACTAAAGTGGGGGATAAATGTAATGATTGAAAGAGGTCCCCATAACTTGGAACTCAATATTGAAGGGGTACCTAGGAGAAGGCACAGGTTCCATAGATTACTTGAGGGCATGGAATGAGCGAGTACACCTAGCTCGGTACCATCTAAAACTTGGCACCAAGGTCTTCAATGAACTCAGATGAACTTGCCATCCCAGCTTGGTGATATGAGGGACATCATCTCATGCTCCATGGAACCTCTCTTCAAAACTGAAGCTCCTGAGAAGGTCTGTTAGATACATTGAACCAAGGATTAGATGAGTTTAGTGCATGAGTTGCATCAGTTCCTTGGACTAGCCAACTACTACAAAAGGTTCATTGAAGGATTTGCTAAGATCGCATCGCCCCTCATAGACCTCCTCGCATGAGTTACATGCATGAATGAAATTTCTCCTTGGTTTATCCAAACCTTAAAAGTATTCGTTAGACTTATTGTTTGTTTTGGTTATAGCTTCGTGACTCAGTCTTTTGGTGCAAGTGACAAGGACGTCACTTAGTTGAAGTGGGGGAGATTGTAAGGGAGATTGGTTTATTGAGCTTGAAGTTGGAATGCATGGGATGTGGTCAGCTGAAAGTGAGGCGTTCCTAAGTTGTTGATCTGATTTACACAATAATGAGTGTATTGAAGGGGTACCTTGAATCTAAACTCCTATCCATCAGCCTAGGGATCCCTGCTAGGTTTGACTCTCTGATTCCATGTGTCATCTCGTGGATGATCCTCCTAGACTACAAGAACAACAAACCATCTCAAATGGTAAACCTACATGTCCTTCCATCCTTGACCTACAACATAATTTGATATGCTTGGGAATTAGCTTCCAATCCTTCTTGAATAGTATCCAACATAGAATTAGAGAATCAAACCTAACTCCCCCCTGAACTAGTCATAGTCTCCTGCAAAGCAGCAAGTTGAGATTTTTGAATTAGTACATTGGCCAACACATTGGCCTTTCCAGGGTTAAACTGAAATTCCATTTCAAATTTAGCCAAGAATTATTGCCATCTCACCTACTTAGCTATCAACTTGGCCTGGAACCTCTCTTCAAAATAGACTCATTCAAACAAAGCCAACCCATCGAATCCATGATCCGATCGTGACTCACTCTTTTGTTATCTCACGTAACTTGACATTGATCATAAGTGACAATACTTAGATCTTTGCATTCAACACACACAACTTTATTTCAAATACCACACAACACGGACCTCAAGCGCCTCGTTGAACTCAGGTAATGCTAACATAGGTTTGTATGTCAGCCTATGCTTCAAATCATCAAATGCTTCTTGGTGGTTTTCCCTACATGTCCATGCCTAATCCTTCTTAAGGAGGTTTGTGAGGGGTGACACAATCTTAGCAAATCCTTCAATGAAATTTCTATAGTATTTTTCTAGTCCAAGGAATTGACACAACTCATGCATTGAACTCAGCTCAACCCAATCTTGAATAGCCTGCAGTTGATGCCATTTGGGTTGTGCAATGCACCACAACATTTTGTACATTGATGAATGATGTATTTCACCCCATGTTGGACAAGTGTTTGTTCATGTACCTAGATGAAATTCTCATCTATAGCAAGACCCTAGATAAGCACAAGGCTCACTTAGACCAAGCCTTCGAGTTGCTAAGAGATAACTAGTTGTACCTAAAAAAGGAGAAGTGTTCCTTCGCTTAGAGGGAGGTGAACTTCCTTGGCCATGTTGTTGGGAATGCCAAGATTAAGTCTGAGTAGGACAAGATAAAGGCTATTTAGGATTGGGTTGAGCCAAGTTCAGTGCATGTGGTGCATTAGTTCCTTGGATTGGTGAGCTACTACTAAAAGTTCATCAAAGGATTTTCTAAGATCGTGTCACCCCTCACAGACCTCCTTAAGAAGGATCGGCATGGACATGGAGGGAAAAACACCAAGAAGCATTTGATGAGTTGAAGCGTAGGCTAACATCTAAACCTTGGTTAGCATTACCTAAGAGCTACACAAAATTTAGGACAAATGATTTATAAATTATATTATGCAGCATAATAGTTCTACGCAGAACAACATCCATATCCAACGAGGAATACTTGGTTTGGTTGCGCCAAGAATGACCAAGGTCCAACTCACTTACAATGTAGATAGGTCCCTAGGGTGACTATAGTGCTCCATGACTCAGTTGAATCTATCACACTGTGTCCCATCCCGTTAGCCTAGCTATCCAACTATAATGTAAATCCTATTCCTAGTTTATCCAACTCAAATTCACTCTCTATCTTTGACTTGGAAGTACCATGGCTTCCTCACCACATCAAAATAAATTTTCATCCGATCACTCACCTTAGTCTGATGTTACCGAGCTAGGTCTACTCACTCGTCCATTCCCTCAAGTAATCCATGACCCCTGTGACTTCTCCCAGGTACCCCTTCAATATTGAGTGTAGTGTGAGGGGTTGTTTCCTTATAGAAAGTTGGAAAGGTGAGAATTGGATCAACCCTAACTTATGTAGATTATAGTTGAATTGTGCTGCTTCCAGCAATTGGGGCCAATTCACTCTATTACTAGGAAATGACCTATGTATCCACAACCAATGCGATTCAAAGTCTTGCATAGTTTTGAATCTAGCTCACCTAATCTTGGCTCACCTTAGTGCTCAAAATGTATTTCTTAAGACCTTGTCATAGCACAATTCTAAGAACAAGTGCACAATTTCGTAGTGAAATATTGGGGTGTTCCATTGAGTGTGATCTTAGATAGGGATCCCCGCTTTACGAGCAATTTTTGGGAAGAATTATTCAAGTTGGTTGGAACGTAGATATTTCCATGACTCTATCGGGGTTGGGTACCTAGGGTAGAGAAGATCTTTGGCACTTATGGAAAGAGTACAATATTGGCCTAAGATGCAGGATGAGGTGGAACACTATGTGAGGATACCAACTCGGGGGTCGGCTAATGTAGTCAAGCTTGAGCATGGTGTGCAGGAGGTAATTGGGATGTGCAATTGAGGCTATGTAGATTTCAAGAGGAATGAGTTTCTTGTAGTCTGGGAGGATCATCCATGAAATGAAGCTAGCTAGGAGCAAGCTGAGGCATTGTGGCAATATGAGGACAAGGTTCTCGACTTCTTACAAAAGAACTCAACTGCATAGTAAAAGGTGCATAATTTCTCCAACACTTTGAGGGCATGGTTCAAGTGATGAGGGTGTCACTTAGTTGAAGTCGGGGAGATTGCAAGGGAGGTTGGTCTATTGATCTTGAACCTGGAATGTGTGGGATGTGGTTGGCTGGAAGTGAGGCATTCCTAAGTCGCTGATCCAAGTTACATGGGATGTTTCCAAGTTACCATTATCAGTGTTGTGTGGGATCTGAAATGAAGTTGTGTGAGCCAAATGCAAAGATCTAAGTGCTATCACTTAAGATCAATGTTGAGTTATGCAGGATATCAAAAGACTGAGTCATGATCAAATCATGGATTTGTTGCACTAGATTTATTTTAAGGAGTTCATTTTGAAGAGAAGTTTCATGGAGCATAGGATGTTGTCCCTCATACTACTGATCTAGGAAAATGTGTTCATCCAAGTCATTGAAGACCTCGGTGCCAAGTGTTGGTACTTGCCCCTAGGACATGTCCATTGTTTGTAACAAATAATTTTATCCAAGTTCTATAAGTATCTCAGTATTCTTGCTAGGAATGCATACCCGGGAAAGTGAATGTGAGCTAGATAAACTGGGAATAAGATTTGCATTGTAGTTGGATAGCTAGGCTAAGGGGATGAGATACAATGTGATAGACTCATCCGATTTGTGGAAAAATGTAGTCACCCCAGGGACCTATCTACATTGTAAGAGAGTTAGACCTTGGTCATTCTCAGTGCATCTGAACCAAGTGTTCCTTGTTGGATATGGATGTTGTTCTAAGTGATGGAGCTTCCAAAAATTGCCTGCTTTTAAGTTGCTTGTAGACCCTGTCTACTTCATAAACCCTTGTCTCCATGTGTGAGTAGGGTTTTGGTTTATAAATCCTTTGAGTATTATAACACTTCATTGACCCGCTCTTCCAGTCATCAATTTGTTAAGTCTCTCTTAAAGCCATAGTGCACGTTTGTTTACCGACCCCTTTGGTTTAGAGTACCGATCACTTATTTTTTCATTCATTCCAAATTTTCCTTGAGTCTGATTGATGAATATTTTCTAATGACTTAAGACTTAAGTCATTGGTCCTTAAGGGTTAAATATCATTAACCTAATGGGCCCCTTATTATTTCTAACCTTGTTGTGTGTGCATATTTTGGGATCCGTG